>JAKSZP010011100.1:0-53810 GCA_022478985.1 Massospora cicadina
CATTCCTGGTTATCACAATTATCTCTAGGCTGACTAGAGTTAGACGTGCTAGGGCGTTAGGGCATCATATCCTGGTTTGAGGTGATAGGGTTGGCCAAAGCAACCATTTTGGTAGGCAGTTGTTGGTGTGGCCCAGCATCTGTTTTGGTGGTTATTTCTGAAGCTTCGTCCTCATAATATTCATAAGAATTTCCAGTCAAATGTGGTGTAGCACAATGACAACTCCCGCTATCCAGAGCTAATTCTTCTCATTGATTTTGTTTTCCCAACAGGCACAATTTCAGTTTTTTAATTTTAATTTTGCAATTTCCTCATTCAGGCTAGTAGCTTGTAGCTGCAAGGTGGAAATCACTTGGTCCTTTTCCTTTATTGCCTTCTTGCAGTGGTTTAATTATCCATGGAGGTTATCAATTGCCTCATTAATAGCGTTAAGATCATCATTGAGATTATTATATTTTTCTGGTGTATTCGTCCTTCATCTGCAAAATTTGGTCGCTCAATCGTTGATACTGGTCACCATCTGCGGTCCCAGACATGAGCGCCATTGTTAGATATTTGGGCTTCGCCTGATGGCTGGTTCATTGTTTGTTGGAAACTGTAGCTTAGAACATTTATTTTGTGAGGATAATAGACAGGATGATGCTTTAAATTTATGATATAGCTTTTTGGTAATACTTCAATTGTATACCCAGTCAATTCACTTGGATGATGGCACGCTGCCCTGATCCTACTGATCCCAAGTGAAATTGACTTCAATTTAAAATAAAGTGATAATGCAAAAAGTTTATAAGATAAAATATAGACTTAATCCATAAGTTAAAGGATGTTTTTATTAGTGTAAATGCAAGGTTTATTTATAGGGTTCAATGTTAACCACATCTTACCCATGACGCCTTATTTCAGTGGCCCTTGGCCACATAAAAAGTTTTAAGGACGTCTACAAATACTTCGACTCAGGGCATCATGCTCAGCCTCAGAGTCAGACCAAACACCATCATCATTCTTGAGATGGCATTTTGTATGCATCTTCAAAATAGCTGAACTGATTCACTTTTGCGTGCAATTGGAAGCACATACCAAGGTGATTCGTATCACTAATTAGTAATTAATTTAATTAAAACTTGACTGACATTAAATACTAATTTTGACTTAGACCAACAAAGGCCATGTGCCTGAGTCATTAAATCAAAACTTGAGTTTAAGTTTGACCTAACCAAAAAAGCCCTCAAGCCCATGTCATCATAGTCAAATATAATTAAGTGAAATCACTAGGCTGCATGTCCCAAGTTCATATACTTAGGATAAACCTGAACCATAATTGTTGATATCAAATACTTGAATAAGGTCCAGTCAATTCCTCTACAGTGTGGATTGTCCACATTGCAATGGGTATCATAAAGGAGTGGAGGGTAGATGGGATTGGAGACTTGATCTGGAGCGCGAGGAGGCTCTTTGACAAAAAATTCCTGCTTGTTTTAGATCTTAAGCAGGCGCGCGACTTCCTGCCATATGGCTTTGGTTGGGGGCATGTTTCTAGGCGGTGATGTAGGGAGCCCTCCCCTCCACATACTGCGCAGGTTGCGTGGAGGGAGTTGGAGTGGTCCGCCGTAAAATAGGTCCTTCTCAAACAGCGCCAGGCGTTTGCTCTTATCAGCGGCTGTAGAAGTGGGTGGTGCATCATTCTCCACACTGTCTTCCTTATGGGTAAGTCGTAGGGGATGTCCAATACATCTAGGTATTTGATTCTAGCAATGGTTGGGGTCATAGCAAACATGTCCCTCTGGGGGCGGTTTTCTGGATTTCTTAATTTAAAGTAGGGCTGGGTCGTCCCCTTACCTGCACAGTGCCAGTGTTCTCTATGGTCCATCCCATGCAGCGGATGGTTTGGAGGATGCATTTGAAGTGAGGGGGGGTTCCATGCGGGCCCATAGCAGTAGGGTGTTTTCAAGGTATGATAGTAGTCTGGGTGGGCTATGTGGGTTGGTTATTTTGAGTGCCTGTTCAAAGTTAGTCCTCGCTGCCCTGGACCAGTGTTGTTGTGGGAGGTCTGGGGCAAGGACTTCCTTTATCCAGGTACCCAGGATGCGGTTGGCGTGGCTCTCAAAATTTACTAGTCCCATGCCTCCACTTGAGCGTGGGCCAAATAGTGTTTCCATTCGTATGGGAGGATGGGATCTGGGCCACAGCCGCCCTGGATGAGCGCGAGGATTGAAGTTATAAAGGTGGGTAAGAAGGCAATCAGTGGGCAGAGTACCATAGTATTGTGAGAATGAGTGAGTTAGCAACTGTTACTCGCCCCATTAATCCTGGGGATCTTCCCTTGAGGGAGGCTACGCGGTTGGATACCCGCTGTAGTAGGTTGCTTTCCATTGTCTCATTGGCATATCCCCCTGTTTCCAGCCATATCCCAAGGTGGCGGACAGGAGTGGTGGTGTGAGGTGATGGGAAAGGTAATATGAGTGGGTTTTTCCTTTGTATGGTGGTATGAGGCTCTGGTGTTGTAGCCCAGATGTTAGTGTACTTGCCTAAGAGAATGATTTCTGTTTTCCTTTTGTTGAGCGATGCGTTGCTCACCATGGAGTATTCCTCTAGGGTGCGTTCCTGCTGTCAGGCATCATTGTTGTTAGCTATACCTGCCACGCAGTCATCCGCGAAGGACAGTATCTTGACTGTTGGCTGGCCTTGTGCAGTTATGCCCATGAGGCGTGAGTCAGTTACGCGGAGGAGTGGATCAAAACTGAAATTATACAGCAGTGGGCTGAGGGGGTCCCCTTGTTTGAGCCCTCTGTGTGGTGTGATCTTATTAGTTAGGAAGCCAGGTACACATACAGCCATGGTTGCAGATTCTGTAAGGAGCATCGCCAAGCTTATGAATCTGGGCTGGAGTTTGAAAGCGTGTAGGCATTCCTTTAGGTATGGCCAACTAACGCGGTCATATGCCTTTTCCTGGTCTAAGAAGACCAGGGCTCCAGTGGCTTTGGACTGACATATGTTTCAACAGGGTTTATGTTGTTCCAGATCTAGCGCCCTGGTATAAATCCAAACTGGTTGGGTGACAGGATATCAGAGGTAATTAACCTAATCTAGCTGCTAAAATTTTTGTTAGAGCTTTTGTGTCAGTATTAGAGAGTGCAATTAGACGCCAGTTGGCCAGGTCCAATTTGTCACCATTTTTATATAATGTTATGACATATGATTCATGGCCACCAGGTAGGAGGCGTGTTTCCAGCAAGCACTGGTTCATAGACGCCAATAGGAGGGGGGCAATTTGCTGAATATTTTTGTAAAATTTGTAGGGTATCCCATCAGGCCCTGGGTATTTCCTACGTGGTGCACCGCGGATTGTATCCCAAAGCTCCTCCCGTGTAATTAGATTTAGAATATTGTAGTTTGGCAGTGTGCTTTGTATTCCGGCGGTTTGTATAAATTTTGTGATTTTTTGTGGGTATGTCAGCTTATTGCGGTATAATTTGGAGTAATAGCGATGAACTTCCGCCTTGACCCCCTCAGGGTCAGTTTCCATGGTGCCGTCGGTCTTGAAGACCTGTGTGCATGCAGGCTGGTTGCCGCAGGAGTGGAATTGGTGGAAGAAATAAGTCAAACATTTTCGCCTTCCTTTATGAACTTACCCCTTGTTTGATACTTTGATTCTGTGTTGGTGCTTGAAGATGAGGGTGTTTAGTCAGGCGAATTTTTCCGCCCATTTGTTTCCCCAGTTGGGGCTATAATCAGATCTTGGGGTGTTAAGCTAAATGTGGTCCAGTTCCGCCAAGGTACGCCTGATTGTGGCTGTATTGGCGGTGCACTTACATGATGCAAGATGTCAGGTTTTTTTGATTGGTTCCTTTTTGAAATTTGCTCATGCTACAATGGGATTTGAAGTGAATGAGGCTGTGAATTCTTGGGAGTGACCTTGTGTTCAACCCATTCGGATATTTCAGGTAATTTTATGTTTTCTGGGTTTAGCGTTCACCAGGGTGACACCTGTGCATGGGTTCAGGTTGGCGATAACTTCACCAAAACAAGTCAGTGGTCAGAAAAATTGACTTTTCTTGTAAATTTGTAAATTATTGATCGTTGGGATTGCAGAATGAGGATGTGATCAATGCGGCTCATTGATATGAGCGCTCCCTCACATATGTTGGGCCATGTCATGTGGGTTAAGGAGTGGTGATCTGGGGGGAAGGCATCCAGTAGGCCAAGGGATTCCTTCATTGTGCGGCATTCAATGTGCCCTGGTTGGTATCCCCTGGGGTTCGGCCATTGGTCTGTGTTGGGTTATCCCAGCAGTTAAAGTCGCCCAATAGGATGGTATCTGGTGGGAGGGTGAGTGTTGGCACAGTTTCTAGAAATTTTTTTCTCTTGGCTGTGGTGCACGGTGCATAGATGCATGCTATCAAGATTGTTTCCTTTTGGCATGTGATCATTTCTACCAGGATGTGGCCATGAAAGTACGACAATGAATTTGTAATTTTTTGTTTTTTGTTAATTCAGACTATCACCCCGCAGTGAGTCGTCCATAATGATTGTGATGGTGAGACCCTGGCTGACCAAGATCCTTCTTCCCCTTGTAGAGAGGGTTTCTTGGATGGCTAAGATGTCTACAGGGAGTTTTTGCAGAAAATCCAGCTTTTTGGCTTGGGACATTTGAGCCCTGGCTCCCATGATGTTTAGCATCCCTATTGACACTGAGGTGCCCGCGGCGCCTCAGGAGTGGTTGGGAGGGCCCTCTAGCCCTAACCCAACGCAACTCATTTTGGCCTTGCTCCACATCTTTACTCCAACTCTCTCAGTGACAATGTCAGTTCCCTTGATCTGATTCAATTTTTCGCGGGAACTGCGGTTTTAGAATTTACAGTATCTTTTCCCGCATGTGTCTCATGATGGTTCAATGTGTGGTGCTGATTGGGTTCTTTAATTTTGAGGTTCAAATTTGGAGAGTTGTGCACCGCATTTTTGCCCATATTGCAGCTGAATTGTTCCTCAAAGTGTGCATGATTGATGTCGCTTGGTGACTCAGCTGAATTGCTGTGAAATTTTCAACCTGTGCATATTGTTCTGATTGGTTGGCTTGGTATATCTGAAATATCCTCTTGAATTTGTCTGGGGTCAATGGATGATTCCGCATGTGCTGCTGCCTTGGCCACTTCCCGCTTGTGGGCTTTTTGTGCTGCTTTGCGTTGTTTATATGTAACTGGGTCCACAATGGAGTAAAGTCCATCTTTACCCCAGCGGAATGGGTGGTGGCCATCAGTCATTCTGGCGAAGTTTTTATTACTTTTGTCCATGGCTTCCTCACAGTAGTCTGCTTCCATTAAGCCCTCCTTTATGGGGCATGCGTGTTCCTTGTGTCCCAATGAACCGCAGTGGTTGCATATAGGTGGTGCATATTCTGGTGTAACTCAGAATGCGGATGACTGTCCCCCATCTGCAAAGTGAAACTCTGCTTTGTGGGGATTCTTTTTTTTAGTACTAGTTTTTGGGGGATTCTTGATAAGTCATCTTCCACTTTGGGAATGGGTTGATCATGGCAATAGCCTTGCCTGTGCACATGGTTGGCATCAGGAAAATTCATTGTAATTCAAGTTTTATAATTTCTCCATAGGCTACGAGCCCTTTGTGGAGCTCCTCCTCAATTACCTTATGGGGAAGGTTGGTAGAGAGTGAGTTGTAGGAGATAAACATAGTTTTTGCTTTGTTCCATCTGGTGCGCATGGTGTGCACTATTTTTTTGCCCTCGGGAAGGACAATTTTGATGCAGACTTTTGCTGCGGCATCCGCTTTTTTGGCTGTTTTGAAACCAATATTGATCCAGCCACGGCCCATGTTGTTGGTGGCGACATATACTGCGTGGGGGAGAAGGTAGGGCTGTGCTCACATGTTTTCTCCCACAGGGTCAGGGACTCATCCCCAAGGAAGAGTTGGAGCCCATGTTCCACCTTTGAAAGGGGTTGGTTACTTTGGATATACATGTATTGATCTTGTTTTAAGGTAAATACCATAAACCTGGATGGTGTCTGAGTTTGCGGTTTCTTGGTGGCTTGGGTTCCTGGTCCCCCTCCAGGGCGTTTTTTGCCCTTGGGTGCACCGTTTTGTGCACCTCTTGATGCGACACTCACCCAGGTTATATTAAACCTATTATTAAAATCGCCCATCTCCCCTGTGTGATTATCAAAAATTGCTGTTCAAATCAAATTGTAGTAACTAAAGTGATTATTACGGGAAAGAAAAGCTTTTTAAATTGATAATAATAATAATAATAATTTTCTCATAGGTAATATTTTTATGTTTTTATGTTTTATATTTTTTATTATACTAAATCCTAGGGAATTAAATAATGGGGGTTTTGGCTGTCTAACTCTTGGTTGACACCTTTTTGATAAAACGGCAGCCATTGCCACTGAATCACCCATCCTCATCTTGGCAGCGATGGTCTTCCACATCCTGGCTAAGATTCCATCATTGGACATCCTTAAGACCTCAAATGGAAAGAGTCAGAAAACGTGTCTCAACGTTTTCCTCTCAATCCAAGTGAACCAATCATAATTGGCTAGCGACCTGCTTAGGTAATAGTTTTATACCCATTATGGCAGGTCACTCACCAACCAATCAATTCACTAGTTCCAGGTGGCATCACTCACCTCGCAACTCGCTATTCATTCCCAAAAAGTTGGTGATGAAACCCAACCAATCCCAATTGGTACACATGATAGTTAATTACTATCAGATGCCCCTATTTTGTCAGCAACTCCGCTCAATGATATCTTAAGTATTTGTCCAGATCAATCTCCAACGGATATGACAAGGAGAATATCTCAAAATCCCCCAAACGTTGTTCCTCCAAATCTTGGTCTAAATGATTTCCAATTCACTTTGGCATAGGGAATTTTTCCCTAGCAATACCAGGTAATCTAGCAGGCCTGGAATATGGGCAAAAATCCCAACACATAGGTATATTGAAAACAAAGGTAGCCTAAATTATAGGCTCGCTGGTTGTAAAGGTTATACCTCAATTTGAGAAGTACTAATCCTCAAGTAATGCTCCCCTCCATCTAAGGGTATTCAATACTAGAGTTATCTTCAATTGTTTGTGATTAACGTTTTCAGCTATTATAACTTGGGGTTGTGTAGTGGAACTACATTTCATCTTTCTCATATGGAGGAAGCCAGATCTAGAAATTTTTAGGCTCTCTGAGCAGCAAAAAAAGAAACCTAAATTTATTGGGATGGCCCTTGAAGAGTGAAATTTCTATAGAGAGGTAATGGTGATGCACTTTTTCTTGTTCAGGGTCTAATTATTGGCAACTATCTGGGGTTATGATAATTATTATTCTAACTATTCAATTAGACGTGAAAGAGTATAACATCAATAAGGTGAAATATACAATAAGTTTTAATAATTGAAAGTTTTTGATTTTCAAAGGGGTTTCTCAGTGCCTGTGGTGGATAGGTGCGCCTAGATTCTCTTTTTCCAGGATCTTCACTCCTAGTCCCAAAAAAGGTTTAACCATGGTCGTTACTTTGCAGCTTTTGGATTATTAGCATCCCATTAATCTAGGCTTCCAGGTTTCAATTTTGGATATCTGGGATGGTTCTTGCATCAAGTATTGATAATTGACTAATCTTTACCAATCCATGCCCAATTAAGGCAAAATCTTATTAAGCGACAGACTATCTTAACCTGTAGGCCCAATTCTAAAGGAGGATATTTGAATGGTTTGTCAGTCTACTTTCATGTAATTTTGGAACATTCTTAATTACAAACGCTGACAATACCATTGGTTGCAGGATTATAGGGAGTGGTAATTGCTTCAATGGATCTCATTTATTCATGTGATTTATGTACCATTGATGACCAAAAGTTCTGTTCATTATATGAGCATATTACGATATGACACCAATCTTGGGTGATTATATAGCTATATAAAAAATTGAGGTAGTATCTATGGCTAAAGCTGAAGAAGGGGATTTGGCCTCAAACCATTTAATGATATGATTAATGCTACTATGAGGAATTCAAAACCATTATATGCCCAAGGTAGAGGACCAAAACCTTGATATTAATCATATTAAAGGGTTTAGAAAGAGGAACAACTGGTGTTGGTGGCGCGGTGTTAATCCAGCTTGGTTTTACATTTTAAGATGGACTTTAGTGCATCAGTGATTGATGGGATCATCACCTCCCTGTAACACTGGGTTTTTAGTCATTTATACATCTTCTAAATTCCTCCATATCATATTGCAGGTGTCCTTCTAAGATAGTATCATTTTTTTTATAAAAATATGGCTTACATTAAGTTAATATTAGCTTATAGAGGTGACAAGATTTGAATGATTGGTGACCACTTTTCTTACTCATTTTAAAATGAGATGGAATATTCTTTCCACATCTGAGGTCAGATTAAGAGATCACAGAGCAATCTCTTTCTGCTAAGCATCACTTTTCGAAAATCAATTCAGCCTGAAATTTAGCTCCACTAAAGAGATTTACGAAAACTATTAGCAAATATGGCAAGAAACCATGCAAAAGAACCCGCAGGCTATGCCAAACGAGCCAGCACCACCCTCAAACGAAGCAACCCTCGGTTACCCACCTCAGGGTCAACCAGAATCACCCGCTCTCAAGCAGCAGCCATGAAAGCAGGCACCACCCCCAACCTGGAGCTACTCCAACTAGCGCCAGTTCACCTGATCGCACTTCTGCAACCTGCACGCCTAACAGCTCTGTGTGTGCTGCCTCCCACTAACCCGCTGGGCCCCCTCCAACCAAGGAGGCCATCACCCACGCTGTTTTAATGGCGTCTGCTCAATTGAATGCAACTCAGCCCATCCAGGCATTCACCTCCCCCATTGTGTCAGCTAATTCAGCCCCATCTATTATTGCTGACACCGTGTTTCTGGCTCCCTCCATGAGGGGCGATACCCAGCTACCTGGCCCCCAAACCCTCAGATGTAAGGTTGGATTAGCCGCACATTCTGGTTCACTAAGCACCAAATTGGGACAATCTACTCTTCCCAATGAGGATTCAAATGGTTCGGATTTTGGAACTTCACACCAGTTCCAATCTCACCCATCCCATTTAAACCCCGTAATTGGCACTTCTCAAGTCGGCACTTTATCGCAATATGCTGAAAACGACCAATTCACTAATCAGCCAATGAGTTTTGCCCACGAAATCACAGCAAATACTCGGGCTGAATTTACCTAAAATAGATTGGGATGGTGATGAAACATCTCCCTCCTCCCAATTGGCTGGAGTTAATTCCAATCTGGATGGGACTCCCAATTTAGTGAGGCCCAACAATCACCTGGCCCCCAAACCCTCGGATGTAAGGTTGGATTAGCCGCACATTCTGGTTCACTAAGCACCAAATTGGGACAATCTACTTTTCCCAATGGGGATTTAAATGGTTCAAATTTTGGAACTTCACACCAGTTCCAATCTCACCCGTCCCATTTAAACCCCATAATCGGCACTTCTCAAGTCGGCACTTTATCTCCATATGCTGAAAACGACCAATTCACCAATCAGCCAGTGAGTTTTGCCCACAAAATCACAGCAAATACTTGGGCTGAATTTACCCAAATAGATTGGGATGGTGATGAAACATCTCCTCCTCCCAATTGGCTGGACTTAATTCCAATCTGGATAAGCCTCCCCAATTTAGCGAGGCCCAACAAACCGCCCCTCAAAATAATATGACGCCAGCAACTGCTGTAACATTCCAGCAACAAGGGAACTCCGCAAACTTGTCCAAACCACCAGCTCACACTCAACCTGCGATTGCAGCCAAAAGCAAACACAAACGTACCAAAGGAGCCACTGGGGCATGGCAAAAACCTCTGGCACCAACGCTACCCAAAGCTGATCCCCGTGAAGTGGCATTTATTGCTGATGTTAAGAAGAAATGGGCCGAAACTAGAGCGCAAAAAGCTCTACCTCGCTCAACCCTCTCCCACGCAATTCGCCTTTATTATGGGCATAACCCTGTTGAATTCTATACAGAGGATTACTTCTCATACTTTGCAGCGATTGCGGAGACATTCCCAATTAACACCACCATCCATGAATCAGTGGAGGGCCACTACATCGATGTGGGCTTCACTGAAGCTGCCTTTGCTGACCATGCTGCCACCCTCCAGGTCATTATTCCATGCGGATCTCTTCGCATCTCCCGCACACGCTCTCACCTGGAGAAAATTTCATGGGTTACTTTTTCCAACCTACCAACGACTGTTGATCTCGAGTCTCTTAGACTGGCACTCCATCGTGGTTTAATGGAGTTTGGGTCTGTTCTTTCAGTGGACTTTAGCATCCCCTCTTACTATGCTCCCACTAAAAGAGCTCACACTGCTAGGGCGTCGTTCATCCCCTCCCCCACTGTATCCCGTAACATTGAGGTTATTCCTCGTGTGGCGGTAGTTGGGGCATGCCCTGAGATCTTTTTTGTCGACCCTGATCAGGTGCGCCCCCGGTGTTCATGGTGTAACGCCCTTGGACACTTGTATAGTGGCTGCACAGCTCGAAAACAAGCCCTCTTAGCCACCACCCAGGGGCCTAAACCAGGCCAAAAACGATCCCACATGGCTGCAGCAGCAATTCCACAACCCACACAATGGGTTCCCGTTCAAGACCTGTCCCCTGAGGCCTTACGCCTAGCATTTGAAACAGCTAACCCCACTATTGGTATGGGTTACCTTCGCGCTCATGCCCCCTTCCAGTGGGCACCCCCTCCAACCTCCCAGAGTCAACTCCCTCTCTTAACAAGCGCAAGGCATCTCCCACATGGTGCCCCTCGTCAGCCACCCCCACTCAGGGCTCCGCGGCACCCCCACCAACCTCCACCAGCGATTTATCGCATCAGCCCTCAGCTTCCAATGGAGCTATGCCCACCAGCATGGACTGGCAACTCGCGGCCTGCAGTAGAAGTGCCACCTCGAAGAGTCCTACCCCAACCCCACAGTTCATTTCGCGCGGATCCTTTGAAGTGTTGGAGGAAGTGAATATGGACTCAGACTCATCAAATGGGGACACCGCGGAGGTCACCATTGAGCACCCTCAGGTCCTTCCCCTGCAACGGAGCGGGGCAGCATCCTAGGCTGGCTTACTGGGTCCTCCGCCCCCCCACCCTCTCCTTCCCCTCAGAACCCTCGACGCTCCTCACGGATTGCAGCTAATAGTCAAGCTAAAGGACTCAAAACTAGTCGCCTCACAGCAGCAGGTTTAAGCGCTGGCAACCCCCAGGACATGGAGGGGAACAGCTATGAGTCCCCATGGCAGAGCACTGGCCCTGCAATCCATCAACGCAAATGGGTTGCGGGACTTTAAGCGGAGAGCCCGCCTCCTCCAAAACTTCAAGTCAGCACAAATTGACATCGCTGCTGTCCAGGAGCCCCATATCCTCCCCCACGAACAATCTGCATGAAATGAACAGTTTGGAGGCAACTCCTTCTGGACAAACCATGCCGCCCTTATTGTTTTGAATCCCCGGGTTAATACCCATTCTTTTTCACAATATCTAGGTGGCCGCCTCATACTGGCCAAACTCACCACTCCTGACTTCTCCTTCTTCGCTGCAAGCATCTATCTGCCTAATGCAGGTCAGGAGCAAAATCGGCTCTTGGAAGAGCTCCTCCAACTCAATCTCCCACGGAATACAGTCCTCTTAGGAGATTTTAACACAACCATAAGTCGCGTCCGTGACTCTTACCCCCTGCAGCAAAGGAACGCCCTGGATCAAGTCGCCTCCAGGATTTCCTTCGCCTGAGTGGCTTCATAGATGCGCTTCCACCCTCCGCGTCTGGCCTAGGTTGCATGACTAGGATCCAGTATGATGGAGGAGCTTTCCAGTCAGCGTCACGCATAGATATGGCACTGATTGGCCCCCTGCTAATTGGCCGCGTCTTCTCTCCCATCTCTCGTGACAACCATCTGAGTGATCACAGGTCACTCACCGTTTTCCTCACCACCACATTTAGACCGTCGCGTAGGTTCTGGCCTAGGGTTGCCCCAGCTCTTCTCAACAACCCCTTCACTAAGTAGAAGCTGTCTATGACCATCCGGGAGACTCTCACCTCCCCCCCACCCCACCTGCTTGACCACAAGGATAGATGGGCGGTGACCAAGGAGGGCATCACCCGCGTTGCTTACAACTGTGCCAAAGCCCAGATGACTGCAGCTCGCGCCAGAGTCAAAAGGGCGGAAGCCAAAATCAGACATCTGGAGCGAAACTAACAACCTTCGCCCTCTCCCAGATGGTTGGAAGACTGGGAAGCGGCGCAGGAAGCACTCCGCTTGGAGCTCACATTGCAGGAAGAACGGGCAGCAAACTTTACAACATCTCGTTACTTTGCTCAATGGGAACGCCCCACCCGCTTCTTCTTTCAGAAACAGAAAGCCCGGTCAACAGCGCAGGATATTACTGCACTGAAGATTGGCACTACAAGCACTTCAGATAAGGAGGAAATCACGCAGGAACTACACCGCTTCTACTCCAGCTTCTTCCATGCCACCCAGGTGGACCCATCGGACATCCAAGACTTCCTGTGGAGGGCTCCAGAGACGCCCATTGACCCACGGGCTGATGAGGCTCTACTGGCGCCTATTTCCATCCAGGAGGTGATGGAAACCCTTCTGAAATCCCCACGGCTTAAAGCCCCAGGCCCAGATGGAATACCCTTCGAGGTGTACTTTCTGGAACCTGCAGTGATAGCCAGAACCCTCCGCGACCTCTTCGCTGCACTCTTGGTGAATGGCGAGGTCCTCCCCAACTCCAGAGGCTCAAACACGACCCTCATTCACAAGAAGTCAGACCGTGAGAACCTGGCGAACTGGCGCCCCATAGCGTTGATCAACACAGACCACAAGCTCTTCACGAAGCTTCTGGCCAACCGCATCACCAAATGGGTGTCACCGCCTCTCCCCATCCCAGTATGGTTCTTTCCGGGGAGGTCGTTATGGGACAACTATAATGACCTTCACGTGACTTTGACTGCTAACTCTCGTAAGGTGATTGGCTTCGTGGCTCTCTTGGATATGGAGAAAGCATATGATCGGGTAGCCTGGAAGTATATTGATGCTTCCCTGGCCCGCTTCCATCTCCCACCCGCAGCTAGGCGCTGGATATCAGCGCTCTATGACCAGCTCCACACCAGAGTCCTGGCGCCAATGGGTTTTACAGTGGCAGTACCAGTTGGACAAGGTCTCCGGCAAGGGGACCCCCTGAGCCCTATCCTTTTTAACATCACCCTTGACCCCCTCTTGGCCTCCTTACAGGACAAGCTAACAGGGATTCTGGTCCCAGGTAAAGCCCCCACACGCACCATGGCATTTGCAGATGACACTGCCATTGCATTTGGCTGCCCTGGGGATGTTGCCCTCGCTGCTGTGAACATTGAGAGGTACACCAAGGCGTCCAACGCCATGGTCAACACCTCCAAGACAACAGTTGTACAGGTCGGCTCCCCACCTTCCCCCCACCATTTGGTATTGAACCTGAGCGCGGTACCTTCCGTCACCTGGGCGTTCTCACCAACCAACAAGGAGTTGCGCTAAAAGACAATGAGGACTTGCTCCTTGCAGCAGTTAACTCCAGGATTGCCAGCTGGAACCGGCGGCACATCACCCCCCAGGGTTGAGCTCTGATGGCCAATGTGTTCCTCCTCTCCAAAGTCTGGTTCCTAGCGCACGTCTGCCCATTCACATATGCCTTTTATACGCGGCTCAATGTACTCCTCCGCTGTTGGATCTGGGGCTCAAATCATCCACCAATGGCCCTCTCAACCTTTGCCCGACCCTGCAATGAAGGGGGCCTAGGGCTTCTGGACACGCGATCCCACGCCATTACAATCTTCCTGAAGTTCCTATGGCCGATTGTCTGCTGAGACGCGACCCCCATGCCCCAATGGGCGCCCGCCCTCCGCCAGTCAGTTTCAGCAGCTCTGGGTCTTCCTAGAGCATCTCTGACCTCATTAGGGGAGTGGCTCACAAACCACCCAGGCCATCGCCTAAAACCATCCTCATCCCCCTACTGGAACCAGGCTCTCCTTGCCCTGAAACGAGTAGGCGCGCGGATCCACCATGCCTTCCCATACAGAAGGGAAGGCCCTGGCCTCAGCCCACGTCGCCATGCAATTGTGCACAATGGACAAGTTGTCACAACTCGCCTCAACCCCCAAGATCGTCCTCCCATCCGCCCAAGACTCCTTGAGCTCCTCCCTCCCTCCGTGAGATTTGACCTTAAGGAATTTTGGAAGGACGTCTATCACCCCATCCTGTCAGCAAAGGTGTCCAACACCTTATGGAGAGTGCTCCACTGTTCATACAGGACAGGGGACCGGACTGGCCCTACCTTCCAGCACCGAAGCTGCCCCCACTGTGTGGAGCCTATTGACTCCCACCTCCATCGGTTTTTCACCTGTCCAGGTGTCGCCGCATTTTGGCCAAAGGCACGCGCGCTCCTCCATGCTCAGCCCTGGTCTGGACACCCTGTGCAAGACCTCATGTTTGAGCAGACATTGCCTGGTTGCCACCGACTCCTCTGTGTCCTCGCCTATGCCACAGCCATCTGGACCATCCATAACTCCTTCCTTCGTGCTGCCTTTGACCAGCAGGTGTGGACCCTTCCACACATGATCACCCACTTTCAGGTACACTTTGAGATGGCCCTGAAGGTCTGCACTATGTCGCCAACCCTCCCCCGCTCAGTTGTCACTGCAGCTCGGCTCTGGCGCGCAAACCCCCTCCCTTTCTCGATGCCTCCTCCCTCCCCTTCCCTTGCCTCAGGCTCTTAGAGCCCAGGCGTAATTCAATAAACATCAATGAATCCCCCCTTGGGTTGGGACCATCTAGTACTAAAAAAAAGAGATCACAGAGTTGATTTTCCTCATGTTTGGTTATAGTTAAAATAGGTAATATGGACTAAAATTTGCGTTTAACATATTATGACTGAGCGATGTACTATTGAGAAATCGCAATTATATGTTCCAAAGCCCATTGTGTCAAACACCTGTCAGGACCTTTTATTTGCTAGAGCCACCAGAAAAGATGCATGAACATTATCTAAAATGAAGTGAGTCCCATATAAATAGGGCTAGAAATGTTTAATGGCCATTAAGACATACAGGCACGTTCCATTAAGCTATAATTGCGTTCAACTATAGATAGAGTATTGCTGAAATATGGAATGGGATGTCTTACTATATTTTACCATGTTAGGATTGTATGGCTCCTATATCAATATCTCTAGCATCAGTTTAAGTAAAAAAAGTTTATCAAAGTTGAGGTATATAAAAAAGGGAGTGTAAGTGATTAAAAGCATAGTTTAAGAGACTGATGGTGTTTTACCTCTGGTAAAAAATTTTACTAAAAAAGAAACCCTGAGTTTTGCATGTATTTTCAAATCTGAGGAATGAATTGGAAATATATATAACCATTCCTAGAAAGAGCAGTACATTTTTAAGGGATTTAAGAAATAACTTCTTGAGATGTAATGATTTTGTCAATTGTTTATATTACTCTTGTCTATGTCAGATATTCACCTTCTCAACTCAGGAGAAAGAATGTTGGAGGTACAATTGCTCCCAAATCTGCTACCATTATTGGTCCATCTCCTGCCCAATCTTTGAATAATATTGTGGTTATCAATGATAGGAGTACCAATGGCAAAAAGACCTAAGCAGATTCTCGGTGGAATCCTAACTATTGGAAAAATTGGATTATAGCCAAAATTGGCAAAATAAGGTAAGAAATGATAATAGGAATTCTCCAAATTCTCAGCCAAATTTGAGGTGTTCATTACCACACAAATCTGACCACCTCCAAGGTGAGAAGATATTACTTGATGATGATAGGGTAATAGTTAACAAATCATTACCACATAAATTTGACCACCTCCGAGGTGAGAAGATTTTACTTGATGATGATAGGGTAAAATTAACAAATCATTACCACATGAATCTGACCACCTCCAAGGTGCGAAGTTTTTACTTGCTGATGATTGTATACAATTCATTAAATCATAACCACATGGGTCAGTTTTGCCTTAAAAATTTTATCTTTGATCTGATAGGCCAAAAACCTATATTCCCTAATTCAGATGACTCAGCTTTATATATTTTAGCCTCAAAAACCCCATGGTCTCAAAATTTGAACTAGTTTAAATAGGAAATACTAGTATTGAGGAAAGGACCTTTCTTGGTTTGGACCCGCTTAAAATAATAAAAAACATAAAAACTTTACTAAAGCGTTATTTTATACTTCTATTAAAAAGTAAGATTCTCACTTTGATAAAATATTTGTGACATCCATCGGTGGATCCCACATCTTATATTTTTACCATAAAATAAATTTAAATTTGAAGGATTTAAAGAGGTTTTAATCTTACTGAAGTTTGTCATAATTTCTGGATAATTTTCTTAAGGTTAGCTAACCAGGCAGTGCAAGGTTTTGAGAAAACAAGTGAGTTGTCAAGTTAGATTAATAATTATGATTGGTTTAATCCTAATTAAGACATCCAATGCTCTTTGAAAAGTAGCAGGGGCATTGATTATCTCTAAGCATCTGTATAGGTTTGAAAAAGCCCTTCTCTATAGATAAGAGCACATTACTTTGCAATCCTCAGGTGATAGGTCTATCTTATAGTAACCACACGCAAGGTCCATCACCAGAAAAATAAATTGGTCCTGAAATTAGATGTAAATAGTCATCTATATAAGTAAGTGGGCAACTATCATCTTGATAAATCAAATTTAATTGGAACTAGTACAGCGCATCTTGATCTCCACCACTTTGCAAATTTCTATTAGAGGCATCCTAAGGGATTTTAGGTGGTACAAGTGAGCCAACCTCTATTATCTGTTTCAACCAAAAAGACACTTCGTCTTCTCTACTTATAGACTTCCTTTAAGCTCAATATTAAGTGGATGATCTTAAAATTTTACTTGGTGGAATACTCCAGACAATTTCCCATGATTGCTAGGTCCCTTAAAAAATATATCTTCATATTTTTTATATAAAAAGCTTCTAAATCATGTCATTTATTAGGATTAGAGGGTGTCTAAATTTTAATTTTTAATATAAAGAAAATAGTATTAGGAAAATATATCCCTAAATAATTTTAGAGTGCTGAAACATTTAACATCCATAATATTCAATAGTATAAGGTTTGACATAGCTTTTCTCTCTCGTTGCAATCACTTTTGCAACTTATTCAATTCAAGTCTGAATCTAGTTTGATAATCTCACAAAGGAGATTAATCTGCGCCCATGTCAGGGAGCAGTTGGCAAGTAAGGTAAGAGGCACAGGTGGTAGGCCTGCGCCCTCCAACATTTGAAAATGCCCCAGAGAAACCGGCGGATTAGATAAAAATAAAAAACTGGCGGTTACTATTTCCCCAGAAATCCTCACTTGGCAGGCACAATGTAACCAGTACATCAACACGCCGCACTCTCAACCACTCTCATTGGTGGAATGCGGAGTCTGGGTGTTCCTGGATATCCAACAAACAGCTTTATAGTAAAAATTTTGTGGGGATGTGCACACTTATTTCCTGACCGCGGTGTATGTCGCACCTCACTCCATGTCATGCAGTTGGCTGGATCTCAGTTTCAAAAACAAGGAGGCAGCAGACGAAGCTGCTGCAGTGCATGTTGTGATTGACCTCCCTGAAGGGCAGCGGGTTGTCAAAACCAAGTGCACCAGATGGACAAAATTCAACCAAATTTTCCTCACATTTGACTTTTTGCCCACTACAGTCAAGCGTGCCATTCTGAGCAGCACCTGAAAGATGGTCTCACCATATATGGCAAAATACAATCTTTCAAGATGCAACGCTTTATGCTGATGCCACACCTGTGCACCAGCAAAGCCATGGCAGTTCTGACTCCAACTGAGGAGATTGCGAAGGACCTAACCCAGATCCCGCACTCCACTTATGTTAATATTAAAGGGCATACCACCCACCCTTTCTGGGTAACCGTAGACAGCGCACCCCCCATCTGCACCCACTGTGACACGTTTGGCCATAAGGCACATGCATGCCCCACCAAGGAGGGCATCACATTCCAGAAGCACCCCTTGGCGGCCATGACCAACGGGGAGGCGCACTATGAGCCAACCACCAGTACAAAAGAGGCCTTCCCATGGGGAGCACAAGGCTGCTACTTACTAGTAAAGCATGTCTCCCCTTAAGAGAAAAAGAAGGCCAAACAGGCCCTCAGGGCCACGGCCAAGGAAGTGGCCAAAGTCGCCTCCGCTATCCCACACTCCCAACGCCAGGAGGACATTGAAACCTTTGTGGCAGAAGCAACTCAGAAATCCATCAACCAATCAGATTGGGAAGCCCAAGCCAATTGGGCCACCCAATCTTAAGTCTGATGGGTGACTCAATCTCACACGACCTGTGCAACCAAGCCCCAATTGAAACTGACTTGGTCTCCAACTTACCTGAAAATTTTTTTTAACCCAAACGTTGGTTCACTGAACTCATCTGCACCGTAAAAAAATTTGTTCAACAATGGGGAAACAAAAAGCAAAGGCAAAAGCCAAAGTGAACCTTTCTGCCAAAATTAACGAAAACTACCAATAGCATTGCTGCAAACACCTGCACACTGTAAAGGCACAAGGGGATCCAGAGGAGGCTGGTGGGCCCAGTTGCCCACCCCCTTGCACCTAAGGTGTGATGGGGGAAGCCTTCACTTTAGGGACATTAAATATCGCCAGACTCATGGCCTCGCCATCCCAGGCTAGCAAACTGAGTTTTTTACAAAAAAATTTACCCGTGGACATCCTGGCCATCCAGGAGTCCCACTGTCCACGAGGTTCTGAGGACGCTTGGAAAACCATTATCCTCCCTTCCCTATCCTTCTGGTCTGAGCACTGTGGGGTGCTTATTCAGAAAAACAATTTTTTAAATTTTTATTGTCTGAATCTTTCCTTGATGGCTGAGTCCACATTGTTACATGATATGGGCTGACATGATGCACGCTATCATCAACATTTATGCCCCAACCTGTGCATGAGAGAGTCAGGAATTTTTTCATTGTTCAAGTCCCGTCCATTACCCCCTAACCCTTTCATAGTTGGCGACATGAACTGTTGGCTAAACACACCCACGGACTGTTGGTCTTCCTCATCCCACGCCCCCCAGGGTCACATAGAACTTCGCGTTCTAAAGGCCACCCTTTGGTTATTAGACATGCTGCCGTGGCAAGCTCCGCTTCTCTAAAACATGACGCGCCCCCACATCCACAACAGCCAATTAAGGTCCATGACCCGCATTGACCTTATCCTCACACCGGTGAAATTTTGATCACATATTTCCCACTTCCACACATCAAAAATTGATTTCTCCAACCACCGGCTGGTCTCAATAACCTACCACTTACCCGTCACAGTGGCTAAGGCTCCGCATTGGTGCAAACTCTGCCCACCCAAACTTGCATCGCCAGGATTTTCCACTTGGTTGGATTCAGTGACTTTGGCAAAAGAGTTTATTACACTATTTTGCACAGACCCAATTTCCACATGGTCAGCTTTCAAAGAGGATACCATCCGCCATGCTTGCCACCTCTCCTCCCGACGCTCATGAGATATATCAGCCATCATCTTGCATGCTCTGGCAGAGTTGGCACACCTGGTGCCCAATATCCCAGCCACAGGCTATAGCCCTGCTTGGGGCCAGAAGTGGGCAGTAGCAGCCACCCACCTCAACGCGCTTGAAAGGCAACACAAACATTGGGTTTGTGTTCAGTACAGGGCCAAGCACATTACAGCGGGTGGCACGTGCTCCGCATATTTCTTTAAAAAATTCTTTGCACTGCACCAGAGCATGGCCTGCACACAGGTGTGGGGGTTGGATAATTCCATAGCGGATAAGCCAGCCAAAGTGGCAATTGAAATACAAAAATATTACTCTGAGTTGTACTGATGCAATCCAATTCAGCTGGCTGAAATAGCGAAATTTCTCAATAGCACTCACATCCGCACCATTTCCCAATACCCAGAATTAATGAATTTGATTACTCTGAATGATCTCTGGTCCGCCATCCGCGGTGCACCAAATCAGAAATGCCCAGGCCCTGATGGCATTCCCTATGAGTTCTAGAAATACTTCAAATATCTATCCCCACTGCTGCTAGCCTCCCTTAACCAGAGCCTTCAGGATATGCGCCTTCTACCAGGAGGGCAAGAGGCCTTCACCATCACACTCTTCAAGAAAGGGGATAAGCTAGACCTAGCCAACTGGCGCCCCATTTCTTTAACTAACACGGATACAAAAATTTTAACTAAAATCATGGCTAACCATTTAGAAATTGTAGCATCCGCCACCATCTCCCCAGAACAATATGGTTTCACACCCAGAAGGTCGATTTGGAACAACGTGCACTCTGTGGCTAATGCATGCCAGTCCACGGCCTCTGGAGCACTTGTGTTTTTGGACCAACAGAAGGCCTATGATAGAGTAAACTGAGAATACCTCAGGGCCTGCCTCCACCACTTCCGCTTGACCCCTTGCTTCATCAACTGGGTAATGCTACTTATGGAATCTGCAACAATAGCAGTGCGCGGCCCTGGCTTCCTCACAGAAGTAGTCCGCCTTAAAGGGTTCTACGCCAAGGGGACCCCCTTAGCCCTCTCTTATATAACTTCTGCCTTGGCCCACTACTTTGAAACATGAATACCCGCCTTACTGGGGTCCATGCACCAGGCCAAGCCCAAGTCAAGATGATGGCATTTGCAGATGATTGTGTGGTCAGGGTGTCTAATAATCAAGATGCACGCGTGCTTTGAGCTCTCATCCAGGAGTATTCCCGGGTAATTAATGCTGCACTGAACGCTTCCAAAACTGAAATCATCCTCCTTGGTCGGTATCAAACCTGCTGGGCCCCAGAGACCAGTTCCCAGCCTGGCCCATCTGCTCGCACACGTGCTCGCCTTCCCTGCTCACCCCACACCGCACCACTTGTGCTCCCCTTCGTGCCACGCCCTACATTAGGGCCTGTCCACCATCTGGGCGTGTGGGTGGAGGCAGGTGGGTATTGCTCAGCAGTAATGGAAATTCATATTCTAGACAACGTGACAAAGCGCATCACCTCCCTCAGAGCCCACCCTACTTCCCTTACTGGCAGGGTTGTTTTAGCCAACTCTTTGCTCCTCTCCAAAGTCTGGTTTGGAGCCCACGCAATCGCCTTCTCCCCAAGTTCTTTCAAATACATGTATGCCCTTCTACAAGGGTGGCTATGGTCAGGCCGCCCACCACCAGTGCAGCTTGAGGTCATGTTTGGCCCTCTTAGTCATGGTGGCATGGGCCTGCTCGACTTTAAAGCCCATGCTGCAAAGATCATGGGCACCTGGATTGCGGCCATCACCGCCCCTACGCTCCCCTCCCAACACTGGTCCTGTGCGGCCCACTCCAAATTATCCCGCGCCCTGGGCCTTAACAATCCATCGCAACCTCACTCCTTGATAATATATCTGGCTTCCCACCCATCGGCCACAGGTTCTCACGGGACTAAAACCCACTACAAAAGAATCCTCCTCTCCATGCGGAGCACTGAGTGGAGAATCCATATTTGTGGACACACAGCCCAGAGAGGCCGCTCCTCTCCTCGGTTCACACAGGAGGTACAGGGGTTACCCATTTAAGATGGCTTGATCCCCACGCGGTCCCATGTCCTATCCAGGGTGGACTACCTGGACATGATGGACATCCCTTATTCCTTTGAGACCCAGAAGACTATTTGGAAATTCGCACACCCCCTCTGTTGCAGCCTCAAATCCGTTCATATGTGTGGCGCTGCCTGAGGTGGGTGTACCATACAGCTGAGCGCTCTAACGCTTTACACTCATCCTGCGTCGTGTGTGGCCAGTATGGAATGCTGTTCCACCGCCTGGAGAAGTGCCCTACCTCTAAAGTGATATGGCGCGAAGTTCAACGTCTGCTCGGCCAGGATTAAACGCATCTCTTCAGCCTTTCAAGAGATATGTTTGCTATATCCATGGTATACCCTCTTCCACCCTCTCTCCATGCTCTGGTAGTTGCAATCACCATGTGGACTATCCACACGATTGTCTTGGATGCCATCGCAGGCTCCACCCCCACCCTCCCAGAAGCAGTCCACAGATTCTAGTCTCATTTGGCGGACCACTTTCAAGCGTGGATGTTTGGGTACTTCCCACCACGTCGCCGTCAGCTGGTCTCCTCCTGGTTCCCAGTTTGGTTCATCAAATCGGACCCTTTCATCCACACGTGCTCAATTGTGGTTATGGCCCTTTTACACGTTCCCTCCTCCTCCCCATAGTGGCGTTCCCGCTGACAACAAGAGACAGCATCGCTTCTCTGGGATGCCTTCCTTGTTACTAAGTTTCATTTTCTTTTGTGTCTACATTCAGAAGTTTCCATCCCCTGGTCGGCCTTCCCCACAATAAATTTAGAAATATAGGGTTTGACATAGGCGATGACCACATATTGTGGAGCTTAAAAAATCCGATTAGTTGATTAAACACTACATCAAGATGTATTTCTCAAAGATAAGATCCAAGATCTGGTATGTCAAAGCTTCTATAATAGAAAAATGGGATGTTCATATAATTCTAAAAACGAGTATGAGCAAATTAAATTTAAACTTAGGAGTCCACCACGACTGAAAACATGGAAGTATAATAAAGGAATTGGGTTTTCAAATACCATGTCTCAAGCATAATAAGAAGATGGGTACTTTAATGGTCCTTAAAGAGATAAAAGCCTAAACCCACAAAAGGAGTTAAAGGAAACCCATCGATTTTCTACACAGTTAAATTGAAAAAATAGTAAGTAATAACACAATATTAGTAATTTTACAGTTCTAATTGAGCCCAAAATACCCCATGATTAAATCAATATTAGCTAAAGTAATGGATCATCAGAACATGAGGTGACTTCTATATCAGATGGTTTACATGGCTGTATATTGAGTTGTACTTTTAAAAAAGTACAAATAGTGGAACTTGCTCAGGGATCTACTTAGATGATACAATGTCTTATCTGAATTTTTATATAAAGTACATTTCATGCCTGTAAAGTTTATAGTATAACGTTGTATATAAATTGGATATGCTACTCAATGGGAGCATACCATTCAATTATTCTCTCCTCAATAATTACAATGTTCACTTACCTTATGTATTATATAAAGTTTCTAGTTATGAGACAACTGATGTTCTAAGGAAAGACTTGGCTTCCATCGATGGGTACTCCAAACACCATGACAACATCCACATTCTACATGACATCGCCAACTAATAATTCTAGCATAAAATCTGTTGTACAATAAAAGCAGAAACTATCGATTGATTAACATCATCCCATCCTGACCACCATCCTGAGTTCTGGACATAGTCTTGACCAGGCTTTGAGCAACAAAGGCTGACTGGTTGGGATGGGTGTGGGTAACGGTTCCTTTCTTCCTGAGTTTACATTAAGCCCAAATCCCTGACTCTTTAGGATATACTTGTTAGTGGGGAGTAACAATTGTCTTGTCAGGTTTGATCCCAACAGTTCAAACTAGGGTGCTTCCACCAGATTATCATTTTCCGTTTTCTTCACAATTGCAGCAGTTTGAGTTGAGCAATTGTTTTTTTGCTCAGAATTTCCATTATTCTACATAAGTTTTGGGATTGGATTGAACACTTGTTCATTCTGCTTAGGTTGATATTTAGGTACATTTTTTGGTCAGGCGGGGCATGCAATAATCCTAGGGGACAATTTCTGAGGATTTGTTGCTGAAGGAGGCTAGAGTTGTAATTACCAATATGATAGCCATGACTATTACTGATACTAATGATTGGGGGCCCTCCATTGGTTGAAGTGGTTCATTAAGTGTGACCAGAATTTTTTCTCTATATTTTAAAGTTATGACAAAACTATTGGTTTATAAGGATATTACAAAATAGTCCCAGCACTATACCATTGGCAGAGCGCTGGGTTTTTATAGCTTTAGGGAATTGAGGACGGAAATTTCAGATCTTTTTTACAGCAAGACGCGCAGATCTTTTCCAGAATGATGAGACGTTTGTGCTATATTGCAGTTTGACATTGAAGATGGTCCATTTCACTGTTCCTGCAGCTGAACTTCGCTCATTCATCAGGATTCTGGAGCCTTGCGTTGATCATATTTTTTCAGCAAGATTGTTTAACTTCTGAGGGGTATCCACTGGATTGACCTCTTTATCGCAGTTTTGTTAGGATTCTTTCTTAATCTGCCCATTTTCGTACAGATTTTGTCATAGATTCTCTCAATTTTTTTGCATAAATTCAACCTTTTTGATTTTTAATAAAGAATTGTTTTTATAACTTTTCAGCCTATTATAAATCATGTGAGGGGGCGCAAAACACTTTGTTTGTTAAGGGTGTGTCCTAGATCTGCTATCTTTTCCAGAAGAAAGCTTGAGATTTGTTTACCAGCTTTTCTTTCCACTTGGAATCAATTCCAAGCGATTTTAGAAAAACAAGTTGATTTCCACCACTGCATTACCGCACCAATCTCCAAATTTAGTCCTCAGATCCACCACCTGCTGTCTCAGTATGGGGCAGAAGTGCTCCACCTGTTATAGTTTACTTTCCGGCAGGCAAACGCGTGTGGATTGACTCATCCAGTCCGCAAAATACATCTGGCCACTATGCCCCCCAAGGGACTTAGCACTCCACCTTGCATGAACCCACCCAACCCGCCCCACCCCATAGGCCTACCCCAATCCAATGTTCACTTTTGCCTCCATGTTGTGTATGTACATCTCTTCCCATACACTGACAGAGCAATAATTGAGCTGGCAGCGGCCACCTTTGCGCCAGCAGGGTTTACTGACTTACGCCATACAAGGGCTATTTTGATATGAGATTCCCCACCAAAAAGGCTGCAGCCGCTGCAGCAGCTATGAAATTAATTTTAAAAACACCCTCATTACCACCACCCAAACACGCCTCCAGATGATACCACACTTGTGGTAACCTTTGCAAACCCTCCTTCATAACTTCTTTATCAAATACTCTATGATGAGTTGATGTCCGGGTTGGCCACATATGGCGAAAACCCTATCCTCCAATTCAATGTCCCAAGTGGTTCTGAACGCCTTGCGGCACCTCAGACAATGGTCACCATTACCCCCCCCCACCAGATGAACATGGCCCATCATATCCCACCATGTGCTTGTATCCCATAGGCACCAGACCATTTCTTTTGGGCCTGTACTGACAACGTCACACAATTTGCCCCTTTGCTATGAATTGGACTGCACCAAAAAGGCATGTAAATATAATTCATACCCTGCAAACTGGACAACTCAACCCATAAGCCACAACAACAGCGTTCAAGTGGGGATTTTGCCTGCCCCCACCCCTCACAGGCCATGCACTTGAATAAGAAGCAAAATTTAGTACCTCAAACCCAATCTAGCCAAAGCACACCAATGCCAACCAATTGGGAGCAGGATTGGACCAATGTGCAATCCAAAAAATCCCTGCCCCAAAACCTACTTAACCAAGACCATCTACCACCCTACCTTCCCAAATTAACCAAAATTTCTGGAATTTATTGGGTGTAGTGATTGAATCCGATTAAATTGTCCCACCACCGAGTTATCCAATTGATTTAACACCTTATCTGAATTTAGACTTTATTGCCCCAGCCCTGACCAAATGATATGTTTAAACACAAAGCCACCTTTTTTCCAAAGTGACCACCAGCTTGCTGAATCCACGTTGGTCTGTACTAATAATCCCCATATCCGCAATATGTGTGCAAAAATTGTTGCAGAATTAAAAAAAGGGCTTCACCCCCTTCATTCCCCTCTGATTTTCCTCCTACCGCAAAAGAAGGAATCCAACAACTATATAAAACTGCACCACTGCTGTCAAGCATGTCGCTGAACTGGCAGATTATTCCCCATCCAAACGCACCAAAAGAGCAGATACTGCAAAGATAGAATAGCTTCTCAATGCCCACATCCAGGCTAAACACCACTATGCCAAACTTATAGAAGCTTTAATCTAGGCCCAAATTTTCAATCTCAACAACTATTTACTTCACCTTGACCTTCATCCAGCAGATGCCCCAAACCCCCTTCTCTCAGAATTAATCCGCCTATACAATGTTGAGACTGATGATGACTCGCCTGATCCCCCTCCCCTCCACCAAGATAGGAAAGGCGGCTTTCTGCTGTGCCACCTGGTAGGTTAATTTTTGTTTTTTTATATCTCACTGCCCAAAAAGGGCGGTCAATTTATGATTTAGTTTTTAGTCAGTTTATTTCGGAGTTTTAGTTTTGGTATTATCCATCCCCTGGCTGGCTTGCCTTGGTTAAATTAAAAGCTTGAGATGTGTTCCCCTTCCTTAATCTAAAGAGGTGATCTGCCTGATCTAATTTTAAGGGTGCAGCTGGGATATTTACATTACTCTTTCCTAAAAGTACAAGGTATATTTCTTCCTTCAGAGCGCATTAAAGAGCATATTTCTTGTGTGATAAGCGAATCTTGATAGAAGCGATGGTTGGGAGGTTCATAGCATCTTGTGCTGGGGTGTCAGGATTTTGCACATGTAAGTAATTGATAAAATTTGACAGTTGAAACAGCCAGGGGCTAGATCTAACTATTGTCATAGGCGGGGTACCCTTCCCTTGCCACCAGGTATTAGATTCCTTGCTTTATGCTTCACAAGACAAGATTTCTACACCTCAAATTATGTGCTCCCTCTTTCAACATCAATTTAATCTCCTCTGTTTCTCACCCTTTTAAGGATGACAGCGCCAAAGCGTGAAAAAATTTTGGAATTTTTCAATGCACCGGTAGTCCACATAGAAGGTTCTATTTTATAAAACGTTGCTGATTTGGAACGGTCCTGCCCTCTTGCAGGCCAATTTGTGGCATGGCACCTTGAGATTGAGATTTATGTTTAGCATCTTCAGGTTACTAACTTATATCCTGGAGCCTCTCTGCGTTTTCAATCTTTAAATTGCAAGGCATCCTGAAAGGTCTTTGTTAGCTTTCTCTACACTTGTTGGTGTGTCTTCTGGAGGTGTGTCATGAAATTGTCTTCTGTGGGGATGTTTTTGTATGTCTGAGGCCCAAGTGTGAAATCCAATTCATAACCCAATTTGGTGTAAAGTGGTGACATTCATGTCAAGGAATGCAACTAATTGTTGTACAAGAACAGTGCTAAGGCCAGGTCACCTGCTATGTGTCCTGAGCATTGATGGTGTAACACCGGAGGTAATGCTAAAGTGACTGGTTGGTCCACTTTGTTTTTCCATATGATTAGGGGTGATACGCCAATTATCAGCATGGTATTATGTGAAGGGCTTCACACATGGCATTCCAAAACTTTGAGCTAAACAGCGGTCATCTGTCACTTAAATCTCTTGAGGTACCCTGAACATAGTAAAGACTTAGGTCACAAATAAATGGACCATGTCTTCAGCCATTGTTGTAGTCAAATATGAGATGAACTGGTCATATTTTATGAATCTGTATAATATTACCACGATCATTGTCAGTACTGTGGGTGTAATAACTCATACCCCTCAATATTTTTAGGCCAGGGGACCCAAAGTTTCAGAGTTTTAGATTGATTGTTTTTTGCTTCTCTTGGTTGAGAGGTCTTAATACAGATAATACGTCTGGTGAGACAATTCCTAATATAAAAATATATCATTTTAACTTAAAATTTTGAAAAGGAGAGAAAAAGCGTATTTTTTATTAGCTTAATACCAGATAAATAAGGGTAATTGGAGAGTTTTTTTAGAAAATCTAAGCAGCGCAAACCTAGATATAATTAAATGAACGAATTGGGGTTTTGGTAATAGCCCAATTATTTCAGTTATATTTCTTGTGCTCGTCTTATGGCTCAGGTTTGAACCTTAAGATTGGTTAGATCTGAGGAAGCATAATTCAACCATGTCAGTTGAGGTTGAGCTCTTACTTCAATGATAATCAACTTTCATTGGGGATTGTTCCCAACAGAAGTTTGGGTTTTTTGATCGAATTGGGCTTGATCTCTGACTTGAATAATTGTCAACATTCAATGGGGATTGTCTCTGACAGAAGTTTGGGCTTTTTGGTCAGTTCAAGATCGATTCCTGACATCTGACGCATCAAAATGTGCCATTTTGGGTAGGAATCCCACCACCATGTTGAATCCCTTGAGGTGGGCAGGCCAACAATAATGTCATCTGATACTTTTGTCCATGGTCTTGATGCTTTTATAAGTAGATATAACATCCCATTTCGCCTTGTTGTGTCAGATTTGGATTGTTTGTAGGTTAGGCAACATTATATCCAAGCTGGCACATCTTTGTAAGCCTATTCCCATAATATGTTTCTTTATAGGTTGATGATTATAATGCCTATAGGGTGCCCCATTGATTGTGGATTATGATATTCTTTTTGATTTGCAAGAATTAAAATTGAATACTTATATGCGATCTCAGAAGTATTTTACCCTATCCTTGAGTACCAACTGGAGGGATTTTTTATTTACTGTATTTTGTCCACTAGGGCTCGTCCTTTAGTAGCTCATGATTTTGCACCCAATCTTGCATCCAGGAGGGGTTGCTTTGCCACCAATTGTTGGGCTGTGTTTTGGGGCACCCTGTTGCCAAAGCCAGTGAAGTTGTCTGAGTGTTTGGCCATGGGTTTGGGGGGTGAGGTAGTGGCTGTTGCAAGGTCTGTGATTGCGGCGAAATATGCTGATTCTTCTGGTGTCTCAAGCAATTTGTGCTATGCGATATCAATATATCTAACTTGACCCCTTCATGGGTTTAGATCCGGTGGAGATGGTCAACTCAGTTTATCCAGTAGTATGTGGCCTAGCCCCTTGATAGCTCGCATTTTAAATTAAAGTTGAGGAGGTCTCAGTGCATTATGGTTTGTCTGTGTTCTTAATTCTACAAAAATTAATGAGTTATATGCAACTTGGGTCTATGTGCACCGTCACCATGTGCTTTGCTCCCTGTATAAGATATTGCCAGTGCATCACTGTTATGCTACCTCAGCCATCTCTTTGTCTTATATTGCCAATGATCATTTCGCGCCCATGATTTTTTATTGATGAATGACATTAGGTGTTTGCAACCATCATGTTCCTGTAACCTCTTTTCCCCTATGGCTATGCTGTGGCATCACATGCTATAATAAATGACTTTTCTTCATTAGCATATCACAGGACTGGTACCAAGGTGAAACCTCATCAGAGCTTCAAAAGCCCGTGCTATTATGTCGTCTAGACAAATAGTGCATTTTTACAAATTAGTGGTTGAAGGGGTCGGCCAGTTCCAAGGTCGCTGAGAATAATTACTTCAAGAAGGTGACATATATAATGAAACTGCAAAGCTGACTATGGGTGATGGACGTTGACCATATCCTTATCACTTTCAGTTGGATGGAGCTATGGCGTGACTATCTTTGAGCACCAAGCTTTCAAGGACTTGCACTCTGTATTTGAAAAAATCATAATTCAATGGTTTTGCATACAGAACTACGCGTTGTAAGGTGACAGCCTCTGCAACTAAATCCTTCTAATGTTGTTCTGGCGTTGGGGAGTGACCAGGATGTCGTTGATATACATAACTGCAAATGTAGAGTGGAGGTTGCCTAGCGCATGTCAATGACTCTATGAAACATGAAGGGGGCTTTTTTAGGCCCAAACGGCGTACCTGTTACTGATATATGCCATGGTGTGTGTAGCCGCCAGTAATTCTAGCCCTCCTTCACTCAGACCTGATGTAAAGAATTTACTTGATCCAATTTTGAAAGCACTTTTGACTTGATCACTTGGGAGATCGCGGCCTTTAGTGGGAGGAGGTACAGATCCAGAATTGCGATATTATTTAAATGCAATACTCCACACAATGCCGCAGGGTGCCATTGGGTTTTTGGGTTAATACAATTGGAGATGACATCAGCGAGGTCTTTTTTATTAACCATCCCTTGGCCATCATTTCATTGATTCAAATCTTCTAGGCCTGGTCCTTGGAGGCAGTAGATGGGCAATTTGGGTAATAAATTTTATTGAGATACACAGTGCATTCAAAAAGTTCTGGGACTAACGTTTTAAAGACACAACTTTACAAATAAATAAACTTTCTTTTATCATAATTTAACATACAACCTTTCCCTCTCTATACATATTAATATTGCTAAAACAATTGTTAAAAGGTATGCACATAGTTCCTATTTTGTATAACCATGTTTAAACCAGCTGTCACATTCTTCTGAATTGTCTCTACTTTATCAAAAGGATGAATCTTCAGTGCCACCTTCAGATTATAATTATCCACCCTATTCACCAGATTTGGCTCTGTCTGACTTCTTTCTGTTCTCTAATCTGAAGGTGGCACTGAAGGTTCATCCTTTTGATAAAGTAGAGACAATTCAGAAGAATGTGACAGCTGGTTTAAACATGGTTATACAAAATAGGAACTATGTGCATACCTTTTAACAATTGTTTTAGCATTATTAATATGTATAGAGAGGGGGGGTGGAAGGCGAGTTGGTAAGGGCATATGGCTACCAACCTGAAGGTTGCGGGTTCAATTCCCGCCCTTCGCACATCAATTGGGGTGCCAGACAAAGGAAGCTATTGGCGGTTAGTAGGTCTAGTAACACGAAAACCTTACCCATGACGTAACCAGAAAAATTTGAGTCCCAATCCGGAGGTGTAAAAACTTTCTTTGATGGAGTTGACCCTTTTCAGGTTTCATGTCATTTTTTCCTTTTGGTAATGCCTGTCCCCTGGTCAGCTTGCCTCAGTTAAATAAATATGTATAGAGAGGGAAAGGTTGTATGTTAAATTATGATAAAAGAAAGTTTATTTATTTGTAAAGTTGTGTCTTTAAAAACGTTAGTCCTAGAACTTTTTGAATGCACTGTGTATACCTTCAAGTGGAAGTCAATGTCAAACTTTGAGTGGGGTGGCAAAGTAGTTCACCTTGTCATGTTAAAGATCTCTTTGTATGGTTTTAATATCGAGGTCATCATGAGTAGATCAGCTTAAGAAATTGAAGTGGGGTAAACCACTGTTGCTTCCAAAACAATTCTTTTTACCAACGTGGGAAGCAGAGGGATTTTGCTAGAGTGATAGAAGGTCAAAAAGGTGAGCATATTTAGCTCGAGGATGATAGTAACTACCTGTCAATGCCACCATCTCCCCCCAGAATCAATGGGTAGAGGAGGTCTAATTCACCGTGAAGTTGGCGTGAAACTGATGGCCATGGGTTGATAAATGTAACGGCTCACACAGAGAAAGGGTGGCCATTGTTACCCTAGAGGGCTCATGATGGACGCTCTCATGTTAATTACCAGGTCTAATTCTTACACCTTTTACACCAATAAAATTCCACAAAGCTCCCGTGTCAACTCGTGCATTCACCACTTCCCTTCTGAAGTGAGCTGTAATGTCCACGGTGAACAAGAGATAAGCATGATCAAATTCATTAAGGCGGTTCAAGGCGCATAATCAATCTGTGGTATTTGCATATGGCGGCACCTGAGATTATTCTTTGTCTTGCAGAAGGATTTTGAAGGCATTGCTGAAAAACAGGCATATGAAAGAGTGGCAAATGTGGGGTCTGACCAATTTATCAATGGGCATACATGGCTAAGATCTTCCTTAATGGGGTTATGGCGGCAATCCTCACGACTTGTTTCATTGTTTCCAGCTGGTAGGGAGACGATGCTGCGGCCTCTGTGTCCATGTGAATAAAAATATTGTATGGGGGTCTGCTTGATACTTTGTGATGAGATTTATGAGTCTAGGTCTTTGGGGGCTAGCCCAAATTACATAAATCCCAAGGCCATGCAGTTGTTGGTTGAGGAATTCGTGAGGTTGTAAAGTTGGTTGGCCATGCTGAGTGTGTTTGTGGAAATGTGCTAAGGTTGTGGGGCACAAAGCCGACACCCTCTTAGCCTCTCTATCACATAGCATTGGGGGGACGTAGGTTAAGCAGGGAAGTACTTCTGGAATATGAGAGGAGAAATCTAGTTGGTCTTCTTCCTCCAGAGTGAATTCAGCTGCATCATTTGTTTTTTTGATCTTGTTACATATCTGTTTTGATATTCAGTTTCTCCTCATCATTAAATAATACCAGTACACAATCCTTGTGGGTGGATGGGGTTGGGGCTGGAAGCGGACGTGTGGTTTAAGGGTAGCTGATTTTTGATAACTTTGATTGTGGGGCAAGGTTCAATCTGCTGGTTCAGCTTGATGCGCACTCCATAATTTGGGGTCCATTATATCATGCCATGTGTGAATCTGCTCCCTAGTTAAGGGAAACCTGGAATGCTGCTATAAAGATGTCTTCTGGTAATTGGAGGAAATCTGCTAGTTGGCGGATGGCCTTAATGTGGTCTTCTAAGCTCATGTTTAACCTCACCATTGCACAGTTGATATAGAAGCTGTGGCCTTTACGCCATAGTGGCCGCCATAGACAAAACAATGTTGAAAAGTGAGAGAGGTGACTCACCTAGATGCAAATTCTGGTACAACAAGGGCGGGCCCAGATTTTAGCTTCACCATCAAGGCGTCCATTAGAGCTAAGAATTGATGATCTTCCGAGGCCTCTATTGTTCCATTTAATGGGGCTCATAAAAGGAGTTCTGCAAAACTCCCAGAACCTGGTGATCAACTTTGTCTAAATGGCAGGAGGTGGGTCCTATCACTGTAATGTTGCATGACTGTGCACTTGAGGGGGGAATTGGCTGTGCCTCTCAAATTGAGAAAAAAATGTTTGATGGCTATAATCAATACTACCCATGGTTAACATGTTGGGAGGGAGCACATAAGGCCATATAAACTTTGTTTAGCAGTTAAAGAGCTCTAATTTAATAATTCTGGTTCAAAGAAATGACAGGAATGTTAATTGGCAGAATTTATATGTAAGACAATTAAAGAGTTTTAGAAAGTCTTGGTTTTTCAAAGTATTTCAATACCAATAGCTTTATCCAAAGTCCACATGGCGTCACCGTTCTGATGATTCTAGCATAAGTTTTGCATGGAGATAAATTTGAGAATTATTGATCAATGATCACCATTCCTATCCCAACTACCAGTTTGAATGCCATTAGTAGTCTTGAATAGGCTTCCAGCATCAAATGCTGACCGGTTGGGATAGGTGGAGAGGAAGTTGCGTTTGTCCATAGTGTGTATTTGGTCTTAATCCCCAACTCATTTGGACATGCACTTGATAGAAAGTAAAAAATTGTCTTATCTAAATCAAAACTAACAATTCTCCCCAGGGGTGCTTCTGAAAGAAAATTGTTTCCATTTTCTTTGTATGTGATTTGTATTTAGCTGAAAAATTGTTATTTTTAGCAGCATTTCTGTTCTTTCCATTAATGCAAGAGATTGAATTGAAAATTGGCCTTCCATTCAGGTTAATAATCAGAATACATATCTCCTTGGTCAGGCGTGGTATTCAATACTCCTAAAGGACAATTTTTTAGGTTTTTTTGCTGAAGGAGACTAGCGCTGTAATCACCAATATGATGTCCATCAAAATACTGATACTTATGAGTGGGGCTCTCCTTTAGAGAAGTGATTCCTTCAGGGTGTCCAAAAGTTTTAAAGTTATTAAATTTCTTAAGTAATTTGGAGGATATAGTGGTTTTTTTAAATATTACAAAATAACCAAACACTCTAACTTCAGCATAAGGTGGGCTTATATAGCTTGAAGGAATTGAGGAGCGGGGATTGTAGAATATTTCTTACTACAGGGTGCAAAAATTTCTCCAAAATTGGGACCTTTGTGCCATATCACAGTTTGGACATTGTGGATGGTCCATTTTGATGTTCCTGCTGCTGAACTTTGTTCATTCGCCAGAATTCTGATCCAGGCATCAATCTTATTTTCCTAATAAGATTTTCCCTATCATCTAAGCTTTTGCCATTTTGATCTCTGTATTTGTAATTTTATCAGGATTTCAGTCTCACTCCGCCCAATTGCTCTCATGTTTCATTTAAGATTCTATCATCTTTTTAACATAAATTCCAGCCAAATTAATATTAAAGTGGAATCATTCTTTCACACTTTTTGCCTACCATGAAATTGAGGTTAGGGGCTAGAACCCAACGTTCATCAAGGTTTAACAGATCCGCTATCTTTTCCAGCATAAAAGCTTAGCAACTGTCCCCCTTCATTAATCTAAATGGGTGAATTGTCTGATCTAGTTTTATAAATGCAGCTGGGATCCTTATACTAAAATCATATAAAAACCTTATACTATCATAGTATATAAAAAGATCATTGTATTATGTAGTATGTATTTTTAATCAAGATAAGGAAACTATGGGATCCTTCTTATTGACAGTATATATGTGTTTATTCAAGACAAGGGGACCCATGGGACCCTTCTTGTCAACATAAAAAAGAAAACTATGATAAGAATAGGAATAGGATAAATAGTATGCATGCTAAAAACTCCTAAGGTAGTGGAAATAGGTGCCTTGGAGGGGGAGGGACTATAACTGCAGCTTCTTCACGATCTACATGAATTGGTGGAATGATATAGCATATCTGGACCTTCTTTTTAGCATTAGAAATGAAATGTCCCCCATTAATCAATCCTAGTTCTAACTTTCCTTGAAAAAAATTCCCAAACAGTGTTACTTGAAGTGTATCAGTTAGGGTCTTAAGGAATCGAGCAACCACTTCATAGTGTGACAGCAATTGCTTGTTGAACCTGGCTATTACTACTGCTTGGACTACCCAAAGTGCTACTGAGAATGCCAATGATCGAACATCTGTAGGCACATTTATTCTTCCTTGTTGAAAGAACCAGTTCCTGCCTCTTACCTCTACTGCACCTGACTCACTTTTCATTAATTCACAACAGTATGTATGTATGTATGTATGTATGTATTTATGTATGTATGTATGTATGTATGTATGTATGTATGTATGTATGTATGTATGTATGTATGTATGTATGTATGTATGTATGTATGTATGTATGTATGTATGTATGTATGTATGTATGTATGTATGTATGTATGTATGTATGTATGTATGTATGTATGATGTATGTATATTTATTCAATGTAAGCTGACCAGGGGATGGAACATACCAAAACTAAAACTAAACAAAAAACTAATGTAACTATTTGTTCAAATAAATGCCAAAGTGAGCGGATTGAGTGAATCACTAAAATAAAACATCTAACCAGGTGGGCAGCAGAAACCACTTATCCCTTCTAGCGGAAGGGGAGGGGGGCTCAGGTGGCTCATCTTTGTCAACAGCTTCTTCTTCCCTTAGTTGAGTACGTGTCAATGCAGAGTAGAAATGGCGTGTGGGCATCTGCAGCATGTGGTTTGATATTGATAATAATTGGAAGTTCATGGAAATTTCCAGCTAATAAAATGGCACTGATATATTCAGTTAAAGCTTTTTCAGCTTTAATTTGGGCATCTGGGAGTTTAACAAACGTGGCAATGTTGGTTTGGGTAATTTTAGCTTTTGAGTTCTGTGCTATAGTTGCCACATTCTGGATAGCATCATTATCATTTTTTGTATAGCTGTTTTACTGTGATTTTACTCTTTTGAGTAAGACTTTCATGGATAAAAGGAGGTGGGATTCCTCCTGTGAGAATCACCACTGATTTGGCGACAGCTTTATGAAGGAGACAACAGTCTGGTGTTGTAGCTGCTTCGACAGCAAGCTGGTGATCAGTGCAAAATGATTTAGCATCTATCTGTGGGGTATATAGTTAAGGGGGTATTTAGCGTCCCATTCTGAATTAACAAACTGCTCAATTTGCAGAGATGGTTTTTCAATTAGCTTACCTGATTTGTCAATTTCAGCCAATAACTCCCATGGGTTTTGGTTGAATTGAATTGGGGAATCAGCGTATGGTTGAGGTTTAGTTGATTCATTTGAGGAAGCATGGGATCAAACAGGGATTCAATCCAATGCTTGATGGGAGGAATTATTTGTGATATTGAGCGGGGAAGAGGCTGATTGGTGGCTGCAGGTGCAGCTTCATCCTCCAATTTTGGGTAGGGGGAGGTAGGATTGTGCCCCATACCAGAACTTGTATAGGGTGGGTGGCAGATTGGAGGTTGGTGGAGATGTTGTCCAATCTGTTGGAAGTGGCTAAGGAGGGGAACTTGCGTTTTGTTTGGTCCAACTTAAAACATGATGGACAGATTGTCCGCTCGCCCTTGATGTAGGCCCAAAACGGATGGTTGGGCGCTGAAGGAATAATGTTTCATGAGGGGATTGACATGGCAATTTTACTACATTCAGGGCTGATTGTGGAATATGCTCAAGGCCCAGCGAGACGTGTGGCCCCATTTGGGACCACAAATTGTAAGATGGTGTTGGAGCCATAGGCTGCCAAACCATCCATCAGCTCCTGGTGGAGCACTTCAGGGGGTAGATGGGTGGGCAAGCCAGTAAACTGGACCACCAAAGTGGTGTACGCTGGGAGCTGGGTCCAAGTTGTGGGGAGAGGAGTTACCTGGAATACCAGGGACACAGTTGCTAAAGTGAAGCGTCAGCTTCACAGGTGAAGTCAAGGTCAAAATACCCCTTATAGGGGCAGAAATCTATGAATCCGACGGGTGTCATCACCACCTGTGCCATTTCAATAATGGCTTGGTCATGATAAGGGAATAGTTTACCATATTTGACTCTTAGCCATAGTGCATGTTGCTCTGGGGGAGCACCAGGGGGCAGCGAGGTACCTCTTGGGTATGAGCTAGGTGGGCGTCAAGATCCTTGGGAGGAACGAATCATCTCATAGGTTTGGAATGACTGAAGGAATCAGTCTGAGCACGTTTTCCTGCTGGATGGAAAATGGTGGGGAGTTTCGCCACTGCCACACACTGGAGCAGTTGGTGGAGAATCCAAGGACATCAGAGCGAAACTATCATGGGCAAATTTGATTTGCTTTATTAAGACATGTAATTTTGCTCATAAAGTTAAGCTGAGTGGAAAGAGTTGTATGTATGGATGTGAGTGTGTGAAACATTCTCCAATGAACAAGTGCACCAAAAAAGCATCAAACTTGGCACTAATACATTGTAAATTTTAGTAATGGTCACAGGTTATTTTTCAAAAAAATATTTTTTAGAAATATATAAATTCATAACAAGAGTTCAAGTTCTTATGCAATTGTATATCATTTAAGCTGAGCATTTTGGTATTATTTTATTGAAAAAAAAGCTGCACATAGGTTTTGATAGAAAAATGTAGTTTTTATTTGGGTAAATTTCAACAATAGTATTTAGCTGGGTGGTGGTTTGTTTATTTAGGGTGATTCAATGGTCTCAATGGTTTCAGGTAGATGTTTGATATTTTAGATAATCTAATTGGTTCAGTTGGCTTTAGCTGTGTAGTTGGTAATATAATATCGATTTGATAGAATTTAATTTATTAATTTTATTGATGGCTAACTACCAATATAAAAATTAATTAATTGAAATCATATGGTAAACGTTAACCCACAAATAAATCTGGGTAAAACTAGGTATCAAAGAAAATTAGTCTAATGCACTCCTGACAAAAAATACTTTTATGATTATGTGTTTTTATATTACCGCTCTCTTTCTACTCAAACCTACTTTCAAGGAATTTGAAAATACAAACAAATTAGTAAACCTGTTAGACATGACACCAATCCATTGATGTCCTCAGCCCACAGCCTTATGCTCCCATGTGGGGCAGCAGCGAAAACCCACCTAGAGTTTTCCATGCAGTGGGAAAACATGCTTATAATGGTTCACATAGTCCCAAAAAATTCATGGGCCAGTCTTTCCACCCAAGGTTCTCTCCATCCACCTTGTACACTCCCAGGTGGTGCCCTGATGCACCCTTATGCTTCCCCAATCTCACATTCATTTCGCCTTTGGGTCAAATATGAGAAATTATTCCCATATGTGGAGAAAGCCATAATCAAACTTGCACTGGCAGTGATGCAATCCGCCAGGATTATTGATTTCTGCCCCTAAAAGGGGTACTTTGACCTTGGTTAAACATGCAAATCTGATGCTTCCACTTCAGCAACTGTGCCCATTCTATTTGAGGACACCTTAATTCTCACCACATGCACCCAGCTCCCCACTGACTCCGCATTAGTGGTTCAGTTCACTCAGTTGCCCACTCATCTACCCCCTACGGTGCTCCATCAGGAGCTGATGGAAGTTTTGGCTGTATAAGGCACTGACCCAATCCTTCAATTTGTGATCCCTAGTGGAGCCACACGCCTCACTAGGCCTCTGGCATCTGCCACAATCAGCCCTAAATTTAAAAATATTTTCAAGCATTTCCCCTTCTCTCCTTCAATGATTCTGACCTTGATCACCTATTCTGGGCCCACGTCAAGGGTGGGTGGACCATCTGCACATCCTGCTTTGAATAGGGTCACTTGAGGTGTAGTTCCCCTACCTCGCTGCTTCCACCTCCTCTACAGGCTCAGCTGCCAGCTGCCCATCCACTGACCACCCTTCAGCCATCTGGGAATGGGGTGAAATTCTATTCCCCTCCTCCAAAACCTGCTGCCGCTACTGCATCCACAGTAGCTGATCAGGCTCATCCTAATCCTGGTTCCACTAATGCTCACACCAATCATGAAGCATCTTGGACAACAATCCACTCCTGAGCCCTAACCCAAACACCTGCCTAAGACATCCCTATCGAGGAAAATGCATTCTTGTATGACATGAACCCATGGTTCTCTTTGAATGAAACCAAAGAATCAGGAAATGTGATTGAAGACGCCAAAGGTGACATGAGAGATTTTATCCATATACAAACCACCATTAAGATCCCTCAGCGTTTTTCCTCATGGCCACATGACAATCTATTATGCACCCAACACCATTTTTCTGTGGCAATTGGTGCCCAACCCAAACCATGTTTCCTCCAATATGCTGTTGCCCACACATCAAAGACGCTTGCCAAAGATCTACCTCTCCCATTCTTACCCTGACTTTCCCCACAGAGCAAAAAATCATTCTCCAGCTTCATAAAAATGTCATAGATGATGTTCAGAAATTGATTTCTACTTCAAAACCCAAAGCAAAAGTAACCCACACTGGTGCCACTTTACTCTCACAACTTCCTGCCATCCACATTCAAGCGGAAAAATGCTTATTCACTTCCCTGAGCACAATTTATGATAGTGATAATTTATACAAACAACTGATCCTCTGCAATCTTGACCTGAATATTGCTGATAAACCCACACCCTTGCACTCTGCCTCGTCCTGCACTTTGTATGATAAGGAACCCGCAGATAAGCACCTTGACCCCCTTACCCTTCTGCCATGGTGGGACAAGCGGCTTGCCGCTGTTCCACCTGATTGGTTGTGTTCTCATTTTGTGTGTCTCGTTGCTCATTTAGGCGGTTGATTTGGACCAATCAAGTTTATTTGTTTTGGTATTTCTATTTTGGTAATGTCAATTCCCTGGTTGGTGTACCTTGAATTAAATTCATTTGTAAATATATAAGATTAATTATCTCATGAACAATTAAATTAAGATTAATCTAACTTGCACAGTACCTTATAAAGTTTAGGAATAGTGTTATTCTATTTATCAATTAAATCATAATGATTTTATTATAAGTTCTATATAAAATCTTTAAATTTTATGTTTTAAATAATAATTTACATTTTATATTTGTCTGAGCATTTTTTTATTCATAATACTTAAATAGGTTAAAGGTTTTAATAAGTAACTGGTAGTTTATGGTTGTTTTATAAGTTTCAAAATTTAACTTTGTCTAATTAATTGGTAGTTTTAGGTTAAAATTTATAGGCTCAATGGTTTCAGGTAAGTGATTGATGGTTTTTTTAATCCACAGGCTTAATTGATTTTTGGTAAGTGGCTAGAGATTAGAAATATCTGATATGTTTCATTGTTTTCTGAGCTTGTTAATCGGCCATACATCAATAGAAACAAATCGATTAGGATCATCTGGTAGATATATACTCAACAAAGATGGGTTAATTGGCTAGTACTAAAATATAGTTACATCATTAACTCTATACTCCTTTTGGTACTTGACTTTAATAAGTCATTTTTCCATAATTATCATAAGATGGATAATTACTTGACAGGACTTGAGCGCGACTTGGCACCCTTAAAGTTACATAATATACTTGTCATGAGTTTTAACTTGCTTCAAGTACTGACTGTCAAGCTTCTTGGCATAGCACTAAGCTCAAAATGGTTGCTTTACAAGGTGTTTCACTACATGAGAATTCAGCCATAGCTTTACCAATACATGCATATAATTAATTTGCACTATGGAGAATAAAGCTATTAATACTTTAACCGCTGGGTGCACAACATAAATGGTTAATATGATGGCCAAATGGGAATCTCATCCTTGGTCACATTTGAAGGAGTGCAAGAAAATCCAATAAAGATCCCAGAACTTCATTTATAACATGGATTTCCAATAGAGTTGTCAAGGGCTTGACTTGAGGAGTCATAAACCCAGGAGAAAGAGCCATTTGTTAAAGGGCATCCTCTTTGGACAGGCTTTTATGTATTTATATGAATATAATGTGCTCCAGGGGACATATGGTTAAAGTGCGATTCTATGGTGATACATCATTTAAGTTGTGCACCCATACTATATCATAGTGTGCACCTATCAGGTGTCTATAAAGAGGTATTATATCATCACATCAACACCCATGGGGCATTAAGAGTAGCTTATAACAGGTATATAATTTTGCAGCACAAAGTATAAAGGATATATGAGGTCATATTGTAGAAAATCATTCTTAAACCATTATAACTTCATAATCAAATTGGAACCATTGATTCCAGTTTTATCAATTACGCGGAGAAAGCTATGGAACTCCTCAGAAAGGACATTGTAGAGTATATTAAAAGTATTAATAAAGAATCAAAATCTGCCTAAGATCTTTGACAGCAATGTGCTGAAGCATGTGGTGAAATGAAAGCCCATATTCTACTAGCTTTTATAATTAGTAAGAATAAACTAAGCATAACAAGTCGTGATTAGAGCTCATCCTATGATAAATTGATGAGATTGAAGTCCACCATACCTCAAAACATCAGTCAATACCTCAGCTCCTTATTACCTAAGTAGCATGTGTTGAGAAAGAAACTAAATCCCGTGCATATCGAGTGGTTAACCAATTAATTGCCAAGTGACTCAACAAATCAGAGTTATATAAGGAGCAAATCCTCTTTCCAAGAAGACATAACCCAGATTTACTGTCACCTTAATGGCTCATAGCAACACTGTGATACTCTCACGGAAGAATTGAAATCCAAGATGGAATTTCTCCTCAAAGCGCTGAATGCTTGGAGATTAACGAGACTAAAACTAGCGCATTGTAGTATTAAGGTACAAGAACAAACTCTTATAAACATTCTGCTCTACCACTTATCAACAAATCAATTCTCTTGACATCTGCATTAAGAACCTGGATTACGATATGGTTGTTCTCAAAAAGATGCATTAACTTGCTGGATGTCCCGTCAAAACTTACCATTAGGCAGTAGGTCAGCATCTTAACCCACTACAAACTCTGATTTTCCACTCTCTTAAAAAGTTGAAAAGATTCTTACACATGCAGAAATAAAAAAACAGAAGCTTCTACAGTACATTTTGTAACTGTATTGTAAGCCACTTCATCCAAACCTACCTTCAAGGTCAATTTCAATCCTTGAGAAGGAAGAATTGCATCATTCCTCTATGTCTATGAGGCTGTCTGGAAGGCGCAGTTGGTAATCAAGATGTTAAGCTTATCTTGTCCTGTTTTTATCGCATGGTGATTGAGGTTATGCTACCTTACATGGACAACCTGAATACTTGAGGCTAAGTTAAAGAAGCGCTTATAAAGGTATTTAGTTCCAAATAATAAATTGAGATATGAAGGAAAAGACCTTCATGAAGATTGTGTTACGCCAAACTGATAACTTAGCTAAATTTTCAGATTACTTTTATGTTGAGGCTTAAACTATGATGACCTCAATAGTGCTCATTCTTTATGATTTCATCACTTCCACTGAAATGGTTTACATTGTAAATCTAACTTAGCCATGAACGTCACTTTAGTCAAATCAAGATATAATTATCCCTAGACATCAAAGAAGTTCTGCTCGATGTGGTTGATATACAAGTGCCAAAAATCACCAAGAAGACTTTACTAAAGCACAGAGTGTATACAGTGGATGAAACCAGTCCCAAGAAGGTGGAGAAGCTCAAATGTAACTAGTGCAAGAAAATTAATTACACCAAAGACAAACATTAAAGAAAACTTCTATCCTCGCTGATCAGGGAAATTGGAGATCAGCTCTGGGTCAGACACCTCTAAAGCTATTTAACCTAAAGTACCTGAAATCAAAAACATTGCCAATTTCTCACCGCAGTTTCTGAGAGCTATTCAAGTGAAACTCTGAAGGCTTATGTAGATACAAGTTCTTACACTTTAGCTAACCTTCTAAGATCGCCATTATAGATTTCTTGAAAGATAAAAAATAATGATGCTAAAGCCCTGGAGGACACTAACCTCATTCAAGTATCTGGGTGTCAAAGAGTAGTTTTCACTTTGCAATGCTGACCAGTACCTTGCCTTTGATCCAGCCCATCATATGCATACATGGTCTAGTGGATATCAAGAAGAAGAATTTTAAGAGTGCAAGAAAGTTTAATGTAATGATTCATCTCAAAGAGGTTGTATCCCTACCACCAAATTTAGAGTAATTTAAACTAAAGTAGAAGTAAAGATTCAGAAGTCTTAAGTAATGGCTATTTTAGATATGATAATATAGATCAAGATCATCTCATTCTGTCTCATCATGAAGATCGAAATTGCTTAAACCAAGATTACACCCAAAAAGTACTGCACTGAAGGTCCAAACAACACCAAAGCGTTAGGTTCCTACTCATCTTTATTAATTTGAATTGTTAAGTTTGTCTCTCTGCTCCCGTGAATGCTTTGGACAGCAGTCAGTATGATATAGTTATTATTACGCTTTTTATGCTTAATGTGAAAGAGTTATTAACTAAAGGGAAGATAATCTATATTTAAATTAGCTACAGAGTTCCCTCTTGTGCTGGGTATTAAATAATCAAGCAAGAAGGAATAATCTTGTATAGTTGAGTACCTTGTTTTCTACTTTGCCTTTAAATTATTATCCTTCTGGAAGAAATATAAAAAAGCACCCTAAATCAATGGATGCAGCAGATTGAATACCATTCTATGCTACTGAGGATGTAGATATTTAACCCAAAGAACAATGCTGTAATCTTAGCCAGTAAAAACTGAAGATACCCATGAACTATCTATTAAAACATCACTAGCATTAATGGCGTAAGCATATTTAACTAAAATTATTGCTAGGTGCTTGACCCAGCTTAACAGCAGCCTATTGAGTTAATATTTGGAAACCTCACAAGTCACATAGTTATAGTCAAGAACCGCCAGGAGATTGAAAAGACAATTAATTCTTTTTTTAAAAAATTGATAAGGTATATACTATTGATATAAACTTTATTGAGCCTACCCACTGTGTTTGTAATTTATAATAACCAACCATTTAGTAGTATTTTATATTTATATAAAAAAACTTTATTTATAATTAGAAGAATTTTTACATTACTCAGGCATTGACGCTGGTGTAAATTTATATAATAAGGTTACTATAGATTATCTTTGCCCCGTCACATTTGTTTTTTTTAGTACTAGATGGTCCCGTCACATTTGTTTTTAATATATCAATTCCCAATAAACTTCCACCAGTTATTCCATCAGTCTTTGTTGACCCAAAATCTTAGCATATATAAAAGAATTCAACAATATGATCCTGTATTTTTGGCGGATTGATCCTTATCTGTTCATCAGCCAGATATCCTTTTACCTAAACTAGTTCTGGTCCATTAATTGAAAATTAAAGAAATACTTAGCAAATCCATTACATGCCCCACTGACCAAAATCCTAAAAGATATACCTGCCATTGAACATAAGATCTTCAGGACGTACCTGATGTCAGATAAATGACCATTAAGTACTAGACGCTATTATCCACAGCCTATTAGAAAATTGTAAGTAGGAAATGCTCATAAATTTAGTGGCTGTAAAAAAGCTAAACCCTAGAGGCTTAGGTATAAATTGGAGGGGTTAAGGTATTGGAAAAGGGACAAAACACAGAAATGCAAAGTTTGGTACCAACAATCCTAAAGTTAATGTTCGTTTATCAATAGCTGGATCTACAATGCTAGAAGTACACAACAATATTAAAGCGGAACTGAAGGAATATCCAATAAAAAGCTTATTCCCACCCTACTTTCAGTTTTTGAGGTATACTGTCTTTATACAATTATCTCTCGCCTGAGTGCAAGCCATACCTGTGCCAATATCGCCCCATTGCAACGCAAATTGCAACATTTAGTGCTCACTACAGAAGCACATTCTACATCCTTTCTATTAAATACAACAAGCTGGAACTTGTTGAGTATACTTCTATGCTCCCACACAGCTGTAACAGCCTCAAACTGGCTAAGAGTGAAACGTATTACAGCAAATGTCTTCTATCTAATAATTAACACATTTCAGATTATTAAAAACCATGGACAGGAATTAAGATATTAAATTCTGATTTTTTAGAGTGCAAACTAAACATGAACAAATGAGCAGCGATTTCAATGCATAATGAATGCATTTTGCTAGTTTAGTTAAGCAACTCCACTATGAAGTCAAAGAGGCCTCATGTACATGTAAATACGACCATGACCAGGGTCATTCCTCGAGCTCTGACCCATAGGATAGTATCAACCCAGTTTTAACCAACTTCTCGACTAACTTAACTATATTTCCCAGGCCACAAGCTGTTCCTAGTGCTGCTCCAACATCTACTATAAATCCTGTTGCTGAAGCAGAGGCTTCCAATAATTCCTCCTATTATTTAACAATACTGATTGTTCAAGGGAAATATCCTGGGTTAACAAGGATAAAAGGCTTATTGTTATTCACCAGGTTAGTCCAGTTAACTTTCCTAAGTTTAACAGAAGTTTTTTTGCACTTTAATGTGACTATCTGAAATCACAATTGTAACTCAAAATGACCAAAACGAAACTGGCCATGTTAATAATTCTGTTGTGCCCTGCAGTTAGGATCTGATAGTGCCAAAGTTCTTAAAGACGGCATGTCTTACAATAATGCTAATCAATTTATTATAAACTAGTTTGGTGAGGCGGAGCTGATAATAGAAAGGAAAACTACCCTCTTTTTCATTGACTTTAATCCATATAAAAAAGTGTTAGCTTTTTTTGACTATTTTCTATTATGAAGCTCAAGTATTGTATGAGGCTAAAGTTTTGAAACACTATGATGCTCTGATAGCTTTCTATTGCTTGAAAACCCTACAAAGAAGTATACTAAGCTACGTTAACCATTTGTGAATTTTAATTCACTATAACTGAGATGATGAATTATTTAAGACATTGTGTCCTCACTTTTGATGCACAACGCAGCACATGAAATTATCCAAAATCTAATGCAACAAATACTGATCACAATAAATATCAAAAGCAGTTATAAGCAGTTCTGGTACTCTACCAAAGAACCCGTGATTCATTTTTTGACATTGACCATAGACACTTATGTGGTAAAAGCCTCATTCAAGTAGAAAATGGATAATATACTTTGTAAAAAGTAAAAAACCCATCTAAAGAATGGAATAATGATTAATGTTGCCACACCAGCATAACTTTCTATATGATTATGGAAAAAGATTTCACTACAACTCCTCTTTTACAAGCAACCAGCAACTTATTTACTACTTGAACCAAGTAGATGCTCTTGACGTTCATATCTGCACCTGCATGAAAACTATGCAAGTGCACCTACGTTAATATCAGTGTGAACAACCTTAAGGTTTGGACAATTTTAGATAGCGGCGCACCCATCAACATCTTTAATTAATGCAATGAAGAAACTTGGCAGCAATTGATATTGCTTATTGCAAACAATATAAAACTGTAAGGCCTAATGCCAGTGGCTCAAAAGGAGCGTATTGCTCCTTACCAAAGTGGTTAATAAAATAGAATTGTCTGCCCAGGCATCATTTTACCTAATGATAACTATCACATACTATTTGGCACCTTTTATGTAGGAATTTGGGCACCAAGTCAACTGTAAAAATGAAACTCTAGATATATATTTGAATGATAATTATCACTTATTAAACTAAGAAGAATCCCTGGGTAACAAATGTGGCCTTGTGGCCAAAGTTAGTGAGAGCCTTGCTGACACCCCATGGTTGATTTAAAGACACCTACTGAGACTATGACACGTAGTCCATACAACAGTACCAATTCTACTGACTTTTTTATTATTTTTTCTAAGGTTTTATTCTCCAGGATGCACCAAAACTTGTTTAGTATGTGTACACTGCTTCTGCAGCTTTTCAATGCAGAAAGATGTTATAATCCCACCTAACTTAATCCCATGTTTCAACCTCTTTCAATTGTAAATGTTAATTCTAGTGTGTAAAATTCTATAATAAAATTGTAAATTTACTCTTTCCACTCGGCGTAACATTTCCAAGCAAAATTACACAAATTAATAAAAACAAATCAGATTCACCCATAGTAGTTTTACTCCAATGTCCTCATATTCTCCGCCAGCTGCTCCAGCGTGAAGCAGTGGCGAAACTCCCCACCATTTTCTGTCCAGTAGGAAAACGCGCTAGGACTGGTTAACCCAGTCACTTTAAACCCATGGATCGATTCATTCTGCCCAACTACCTTAACGCCCACCTTGCTTGTACCCAAGAGGTACCTCACTGCCCCCTAGTGTCCCCCAGAGCAACATGCACTATGGCCTAAGGGTCAAATATGAGAAACTATTCCCATACCACAACCAAGCCATTATTGAAATGGCACAGGCGGTGATGACACCCGCCAGTTTTATAGATTTCCGCCCCTACAAGGATATTATACCTCATCTTCACCTGCAAAGCGGATGCTGCCACTGCAGCAACTGTGCCCCTACTATTCCAGGGCACCCTTCACCCCACAACTTGGACTTGGCTCCCAGCGGACACCACCTTGGTGGTTCAGTTTACTGGCTTTCCCACCCACCTCCCCCTTGAAGTGCTCCACCAGGAGCTGATGGACGATTTGGCAGCCTATGGCTTCAACCCCATCTTACAATTAGTGGTCCCAAATGGGGCCTTACAACTCTCTGGGCCTTGGGCATATGCCACAATCAGCCCTGAATTTAATAAAATCGCCGTGTCAATTCCGCCGTTCGCCATTATTCACTCAGTGCCTGACCATCTGTTTTGGGCCCGCGTTGAGGGCGGGCAGATGATCTATCCATCATGTTTTGAGTTAGACCACTAGAAATGCAAGTGCCCCTCATCAACCACTTCTGGTGGATTGGACAACTCATCCGCTGACCTCCAATCTGATGCCCACCCTCTACATTTTCAGTATGGGGCACAACCCCACCTCCCACCCCCAAAGCCTGTTTCTGCAGCTGCACCTGCAGCCACCAATCAGCCTCCTCCCTACCCCAATGCCATAAATAATTCCAACAATCAGGCATCAGATTGGATCCCTGTCATCCCATGCTTCCTCAAATGAATCAACCAAACCTCAACCATATGCTGATTCGGCAAAACCAGTTTTTACCAAACCCATGTGAATTATTGACTATAATTGATGAATCAGGTAATTTCATTAAAGAACCATCTCTCTGCAAATTGAGTGGTTCATTAATGCAGAATGGGATGCCAGATACCCCCTTAACTATATACCCCACAGCCAAATGCCGTATCATTATGCAGTGACCACCAGCTTGCAATTAAAGTAGCTGCAACACCAGATTGTCATCCCCCGCATAAAGCCGTCGCTAAATCAGTAGCAATGCTCACAGGAGGTTTTCCACCTCCGGTTATCCCTGAAACCTTAACCCCAAAAAGTAAAATCACAGTGAACCAGCTACACAAAAACGTAAATTATGCTATCAAGAACGTGGCAACTTTAGCACGGAATTCAAAAGCAAAATTAACCCAAACCAACATTGTCATTTTTGTTAAACTCCCAGACGCCTGTATCAAAGCTGAAAAAGATTTAAACGAATTTCTCAGAGCCATTTACCTAGCTGGCAATTTCCATGAAAACCCAATTATTAGAGATATCGAACCCCCATGCCACAAATGCTCCAACAACATCACTGTCTGCCGTGACATGTACCCTATTATGGGAGGAAGAAGCTGTTGCTGAAGAGGCTGATTAAGATGAGCCCCCTGACCCCCCTCCCCTTCCGCCATGGAGGGAAATTAGTTTCCGCTGCCCATATGGTTGTTTGGTTTTTAAATCATTTCACTCAATCCGCTCATTAGGGCGTTTTGTTTGAACCAAGTAGTTACATTAGTTTTTTAGTCTAATTTTAGCTTCATTATTATCCATCCCCTGGTTGGCTTTCCTTGAATAAATAAAATTGTAAGGTTTACCAACAGACTTTAAGTTATCATGATATATTTTAAAGTTCAATAGGATTTTACTCTAAGCTGGAAAATTTTTACTATTGAACTGGGCCACCAAGTTCCATCAGAACAGATGTTACTTTACAAATTCCTGATGGATTGTATGGTAAACTCCATCCACCACTCTTCGAATCCAAAATAGAACCCATTGCCACTTCTGTGCTTTATATACTAACCAGGGGAAAATAAGGTGTCCTAGAAAATTACCTACTATTACTGGTGCACATCAAAATGCATCAAATAATCAACTTCATATGTGTTGCTTGGACTAATGGCCTGTCATCCTAAAGATTATCTGACCCCAGTCATTTTCTTTGCTTATATGTTTGGTCAAGTGGGAGGAAATGTTGCAATTTTGTTTAATCAATCATTTTATTCTATTTTATACCTTATAATTTATTTTACTAAATCTTAATTCTATAAAATTAGAAATTTTACTTTTTACTTGATCTCAATTTGAGAAAATTTTACTAAGAAAAAAGCGTTTTAACTTTCCATTGCCATCTGGCCACGCTCATTTTCCAAGAAATGTCCGCAGATCCACCGCCTTCTACTCCAATGTAAGGTAGCAGTGCTCCGCTGCCTAGCGTTTTATGCCTATGGGAAATCGCTTTTGCATGGGGTTAAATAGCCCACCATCTTCTTCATGCTGTTTTGTCTCCCATGGGACTTAGCACTCAACCTGACACACATCCATCCTTCTCGCCCCCATCCTCTCACCCTTCCTTGCTTCAACATCTGATTTTGTCCAAGAGTTGAATATAGACGTTTGTTCCCATATGCTGACAAAGAAATAATCAAAGTAGCCACAGCTGCATTTGCACCAGCTGGATTTATCAATTTCCACCTATTTAAGGGCTATTTCTATATTGGATTCCTAATGGGGAGGATGCTGCAGCAGCGGCATCTACTCATCTAATCTAAAAACACACCTACCCTACCACCCGAACTCGCTTTCCTTAAGACACCACATTGGTGGTGTCCTTCATATCCCTCCCATCTCACCTACCACCCCAGTTATTATAAAATCAGTTTATGACGTGGCTTCTGAGAGATGAGACACAGCCGACCTTGTCTTTGCCATTCCTTCTAGATCAGAGCGCCTTGCTGCACCTTACGCCATTGCCACCATAATCCCACACCTCCCTGCTATTGCTCAACAAATTCCCTCTATGCTCATATCACCATGTCGCCTGAGAAATTCTTTTGGGCTCAGGTGGATAATGGTCGTCAAAGTTGTCCCCTCTGTTTTGGACTCAACCTTCCAAAAATACTGCACCCAAGCCACTTCCTCTGGTATGGCCTCTGAGCCATATTTTGCAGATTCTAAATGAGGAGTTTTGTTGCTCCCTCCCACTCAACGTTCTTGTTTGATGGGCCATGATGAGAATTCAGCCTCCACAAAACCTCCAACACTATCCCACCCAATTTCACCCACACTAATCAGAAACAGGCTATAACACCATTCAAACCTAAGCAGCCCATTTGACTTCTTCCCACCCAAAATCTCCATTCACTATTCCTGTGAACCGAAATCCATGGGAATTATTAGCCAAGATTGATGAATCAGGTAACATTGTCACCAATAAGGATTCTGGTAAAATTCTCAGCCTGTTTGATTGTTTTTGAGCAGAATTTTAGAGTTCTTATTTTGACTCATCTCTTACCCCAAGCGATTCATTCCTAAACCAGTTCCATCCTCTAAAAAAATGACCACAAGATCGCCTTAGCAGTTGTGGCTCACCCCATCACTCAATCCTATGCAAAGTGGTGGCCCAATCCATTCTCAATTCCACCTTAGGATGGGCATAATTGATTTCACACCCTAATTTCTCCAAAACATCATCAGAAATCACAAAATTGGCCACTGAAGCGTTAATGCGGTCTTGCATGTGGCACAATTAGCAGATTTTGACCAATCTGAAAAAATCACCTGACAAAGTCTCACCAAATTTTCCAACTTTCTGAAGCCCACATCTTGTTGAACACCATAAAGCGGAATTTGTTGAAGCTGCCTATGAAGCTGATCTTGAGGAAGGTAACTTAATTTTCGTTCACCTACAACCCCACCACGCAGATGCCCACACCCTGGCTCTCCATTCTTGTCCATTTCTACAACAATTTCAGTGATGCCGACCAGCTGAATATGTCTGTGGAAGCGCTACCTGACCCCCCCACCCTCTGCCATGGTGGGTTAGCGGTATTCCGCTCCCCATCTTGTTGGAGTTTTATTTTGGTTTTAGTTTATTATTTTGGTTGGTTTTTGGTTTTTTTGATAAATTTAATTCTTTCATTTGGTTCTATTGCTCACTATGTATTGGTAATGCCTGTCACCTAGTGATTATACCTCAAATAAAATTTATTTATAGAATAATTGTAGCTTTCCATTACTTAGGCCTTGACGCCAATGTTAATCTGTAGAACTAGGTTACTATAGCTTACCCTTGCCCACTGTCTGTGTTTTGGCAGATAAATTCCCATTAATATGCTTCCAGATATTCTGCCAGAATTCTCAACCTAAAGATAAATATTTTCTAATACTTCATTAATATGATCCTAACCTTTTAACAGATTGAATCATATATGTTCATCAGGCAAATATCCAGTTCCTTAAACCACTTATGCTCCAGAAATTGAAATTTACCAAAAGTATTTAGAAATTCTGTTGTTAACTTCTTCGCCAACCAAAACCCTAGAGATGCAATTGACGTTAAGCAGAAGACCATCAAAGTGTACCCAACTTTGGACAGATCACCACCAGGTTTCAGATGCGTCTGTCTACAAGCTATATGTGAGCCATAAGTGAGAAATTCTAGAAGATTTAGGGTCTGCAAGGAATGCTATGCTCTAGAGGCTTAGATAAAAATTAGAAGAGTTAGGTATTGTAAGGGATAAAACGTGAAAGTAAATCTTGGTATCACAATAATTAAAGCGCAGAAGATTTATCTTTAAGCTAATTCTCCTTTGCTGGAAGTATTCAATGAGACTATAGAGTTGGACTTGGAAAAATATATTTAATAAAAAGCTATTTTAACCCTACTTTCAGTTTATTTTTGAGGTATACTATCACCATAAACTTGTACCTTTTTAAGTGCAAACCATATCTATGCTAACATCGCCACATTGCAATGCAGATTGCGATAAACTTTCTTTTATTTTTTGCCATACTCAAGTCCAAATAATAAGTCAAATCAGGAGGAACTTGAGAAGGCGCATCAGCTACCTGAAGGTCATCAAGATTTTTAACAAAGCAGATGTTAATAAAAGTAATATGAAGAAATGAATACACGGTATTGATATAGGAAATTCAAACCCAATACAATCAAAGAGTTATAGGAGGTCTAATTAGAGGAGCAATACTTGGATACCAAGTGAGAAAACCATTGAATGATGTCTTAGTTGAGCTCTCCAAGAATTAAATATTATCCCTGCTGAGACTTTAAATAATAAAATGGCGGTCACAAAATATTTATAGCTTATAGGAAATTAAACAGACTCATCATGAAGGACGGATATCACATTCAATGGAACTATGATGCTCTGGCCCGACTCTCCAGCTCAAAATTTTTCTCACAATAACCTATCTTTCTTCAACTGACAAATGGATTTATCGCCAGAAGACCAAGTAAAGTGCGCCTTGATATGCCTAGAAAAATTGTCTAACCTACCTCTTTCCCAAAGTAATTATGTAATGTGTCTGGATTATTCCAATGGATAATGGATCAAGCCTTTAATATCTCAAACTGAGCTTCATTATTGTTTATTTAGATTAGATAACATTGTTTTCAAAAACCTTTACAGATTATATTGACCAACTTAAGTTAGTATCTTATTGATTATGAGAAAGCAACGTCAAAATTAAACCTGCAAAGTGTAATTTTTAGTATTAAATGGACTTCTTAGACATGCCATATCACAGCAAGGGATTCATCCCTTTTAAAGATATGGTTGAAGTGATCTCCAAGAAAACTGAACAAAAACATTCTTAGTCTACAGATGTTCATAGAAATGATGAGGTTTTACCATCAATTTAATCAAACTTAAAAAATTTGCTGTCCCCTTGTTTGCTTACTTGCAAAGAATACCTTTTTGTATGTGGAGTAAAATAAAGAATTCCATTTAACCTGTTAAGGTCGTAACTTTTCTTTCTTATTACTATCACTTTTAGTAATATGATTCAATTCAAACAGTGTAATTTATTAATCAACACCAGGCGAGATAAGTATAATAATAAGGTAAAGAGCTGGGCAAACGCGTTAAAGGGCAGAAGACCCAGACCTGCACCACCCAAAGGTACCAAGCGCCCAGGTACAAATGAAAACTCAGCAAAAAGTAAAAACCAAGATGGCGCCTCCCACAGGTTTTGTCTATTTTTTGGTAAAATACTGCAACTACTTGGAAGTATCCCAATTGCAACCACTGCCATCAGTATCACACGGGATATGAGTTTTCCTGGGCGTAGAACACACAGACAATGTGGGAAAAGTTCAGCGAAGCCCAACAAAAATTTTCCCAAACGCGGTGTACTTAACAACCCATACTATCCACAGAGGTTGGGTAGATCTTGGGTTCAAAACCGTGGAAGAAGAGAATGAAGCAGCGAAGGTTAGAGTGGTACTCACCTTCTTAACAGACTGCAATTGGTCCTGACCAAACGCACCTGTTGGACTGAATCCAAAGACATTTTCATAATTTTTGACTATCTTCTGACCACACTGGCGTGCACAGTAATAAAAAGACATCTTTGAGAAGGCTTGAAAGCCTACAGAGAAATTAAACAATATAAAATGCAATGATTCCAGCTGATGCCGACCCTTAGCATGGGGAAGGCTTTAGCAATAATTTCACTGAACCAGGATGTAGTAGAGGATATTACAAAAACCCCCACATCGCATCCTTCACAATCAATGGGAAAAATCCCAGCTGTTCCGCACAACAGTGGAAAGTGTACCCCCCATTTGCAACCACTGCCAGGCCTTTGGGAACAAGATTCATGCTTGCCTCATAAAAGAAGGCCTGAGAGAAATGGAATTTTGTGAGGAGGAAATGGGCGAAGATGACTCAGAGTATGCCAAAATCATGGATACTACACAAGCCTTCAACTGAAGAGAACACTGGCAATATAAAATAATTGACCTATTTCCCCAAAAGAACAAAAATGTCCAAACAAGCTCACAAGCTGGCCGCGGCCAAGGCAAAGGCCTCAGCGGAATCCACCATAATGCCGGAGCAGATCCAGGGAAGACATGGAGGAATTTGAGTCCATGAACCAATCAAATCCCATGGAAAACCATACA
>JAKSZP010011101.1:0-53647 GCA_022478985.1 Massospora cicadina
AACCCCCTAAAATTTGTCTTGAGTGCCTACCAATGGGCCTCATCAAGAACACTGGACATGTGAGCTGGCAGCAAAGAAGGAATACTCGAGGGAGGTTGTCGAATCATACCCCCAATTAGCGCCATTAATGGAAGATAGCGATGGGAAGCTCTAGAGAAGAGGTAGTCATGTAACGAATGGATTGCATCCTGTAAACAATGACTACGGGCTTTGCAGAAGCTGAAGCTGAATGACTGATGAAAGTCAGGTGAGACTGGAAGCTTCATTGACCAACTTTGAAGAACTTGGCTGGCAAAGCGGAGAGCATAAGCGGCAGTATCCCAATTCAGGAGGTTGTCCAGATCTGAGAGATTCAGCGCTAATGACAATGCTTTGGTGACTTGCACTTGAAGTTCAGCATAAGGGAGCTCAGTATGAATGCTGTTCCCAATTGTAAGCTCAGAAATCAGCACCGCAGGTTGGTAAAATTGACCAAGTTGGAAGAGGAACTCAGGAGCAAATCTGACTCAGCCAGGAACAAACGATCTAGAGCAGTCACATAACCTCCAGAGCATCAATGATGATATTCAGAGCCTCAGTGAAAGGAGCCAAATCCAGAAGGGTTTTGAAGTCCAACTTGGGGATCAGCTGCATAGGAAGAGTTGGCCGAGTTATTTTAAATGATGGCACACCTGGTTTCAGTGGGATTGGATACTGTTTCCGGTAACTTGATGGAAGGACTAGCTACTTGCGCCAGGCTAGGCGTATGAGTCCTGGAAGGACCATAGAAGAGGGGTCTGCCAAGCATCCTGACTCATTTGCTGGAAGAGGTGGAGGTCCAAATTTGACAGACTATTAAGAAGCTGTTGGTAGCAAGATTCCAAGTTCAACATATGAACAGGACTAGAGGGGGGATGTTAGACTGATATGAGAAGTTGACATTATGCATCCTACACTCCATTAGGCACCAATTTTAGAAAATTAATTTCATAAAATTAATGAAATAAGCTTTCTGAGGGAAGAATGACTTACAGCCAAGAGGTTATGAGCGAAATAATGAAGGTGAATATAAATAGATATTCTTAATTAAGCTGCGAGACAAATATTGATGGCAAGGGTCTCCTGTCTAGGATGAGGAGAGAATAAGGAATTCCTAGGACATGAGACCAAGAAACCTGAATATGACAGTGGGTCATATACCCTGATGGGGGAAACTGGATCCTGGGAAAGATCATCCAATACGAGCAAATTGATCAGCCTGGAATGACAAGAGGTTGTGGGGGACCGCGCTCTGAGTAGGTGGTACTGAGGAGGAAAAGGAGGAATGCCGTATGCCAAAGGTCATCCTGAGCAGCATCGAGCATTGATAAAGTACTCTGCTTGAACCAATGAAGTATTTGACCAGGTGTCCAAAGTGAATTGTTTTCCATGCCCATTCCTTTTCTCGCTGAAATCTAAGCAAGAGAGGATGTAATGGGATTTTTGCCCATATTCCCAGCCTGCTAGGCTACCTGGTATCATTAGGGGAAAAATTCCCTAAGGCGAAGTGAATTGGAAATTGGTTGACCCAAATTTTGGAGGAACTATGTTCGGGGGATTTTAGGATATTTGTCTGGTTGTATCTGTTAGGGATCAATCCAGATGAATACCTAATATCTCATCGGGTGAGGCAGCTGACATATAAGGGCATCTGATAGTAATTAACTATCAGGTGTACCAATTGGGATTAGTCAGGTTTCATCACCAACTGATTGGGAATGTTTAATGAGTTGCGAGGCTAGTGATGCTGCCTGCAACTAGCGAATCAATTGGTTAGTGAAGTGACCTGCCATAATGGGTAAAAATCCCATTATCTAAGCAGGTTGCTAGCCAATTATGGATGATTCTCTAGGATTGAGAGGAAAACGTTAAAGATACATTTCTGACTCTCTTCCGTTTGAGGTCTCAGGATGTCTAACATCAGAATCTAGTCAGGATGGGGAGACCATCGCTGCCAAGATGAGGAAGGGTGATTCAATGGCAACGGCTGCCATTTCATCGAAGAGGTGTCAACCAAGGGTTAGACAGCTGAATCCCCTATAAATTCCCTAGAATTCACCATAATAAAAACACACACTGATTGAAACATTTACAGTCGGATAAGAACTAATAGAGAACATTAGTTTGACTGTAGATTTGGTAATAGTTAGACTATCAGCATCTAGCGTGAAGATTCCATATCAAGATATTATTGCAGAAGGCAATAATTTGGTAGACTCTCAGAGAAGAGTAGAGATATGAGTGGGGATCTAGAGATGAAGGGAACCAGGGCTAAGGGATTGCTGCTGACTATGTGTTGGGCCAAAGGAGACTGTCATCAGAGGATTCTAATGAAGATCAAGTGGACAGGATTATAGGGAACAAATCCCATAAGAGTGCGATATTCAGTATTATCAGAAATACCAGCCAAAGCGTTGGGCCTGAAGATAATTATAACTCAACTATGGATAATAGTTGTCATACTATTATCAGATTACATATATTCTTACAACGCGAGGTGCACGAGGAAACCAAACCTGTGCAGTAGAAAGATTACTAGGGTTGACCTCCGATAATCAACTCCTAAGAGTAAAATTTTTACAAGGCTCAATAGGGGTTTCCTCTTCAGTAGCACTAGGGCCAACAAGGTCAGCGGAAATAGTATGATTTGATTGTTCTCAAGGCGCAGTAAGGTTGTCAGCATAGGAGCCTCTCGCCCTATGCTGACCCCTCTTTTGCTTTCTCTTCGGCCATTTTTTATCCAACAATGCTGAATAGTGTTTGTGACAGCCACAATAGGTGCAGTTGGGATGAGCTCGATTTTTTTAGACTCATTGTTTTTCACCACATTAATTCAAGGATGTGAGGCTGAAGTGGAAGCAGGAGCGGCAGTAACTACAGAAGTAGGAATATCAAGAAGGGCCTCCTTAATATCTAAAATAGAAGTAAAATTTCGTTTAACTGAGGTCATGTGAAGATGGAGCTGCGGGTTAAACCTAAAGTGGACAGGACGTCAACAACAGCATCATTGATAGTGAGGCAGTTATTAGTTACCAATGTTTGTGCTTCAGCATAGAAGCGAGCAGCAAACTCTGCGGGAGATTCGCCACATCTTAACTTAATACTTATAAAAGCCTGTTTCTGATTTGCCAAGGTGAGATCACTACCAAATTCTTTAATAAGCACGGCCTTCACCTCAACCCAAATGCTGCATCTCATGAGGTGGGGTAACATAATTTCTTGGGCGGAACTACTAAGGCAAGATGGTAATTATTTAACCTTTTTTCTCAATCAAAAGCTTCCTCCATTAAGTTCTAATAAATATATAGAAATGAAGCAATACTTCCTTCCCCCAGGGTGAACTTGTTTTTAGAAGAAGGTTTAAACGTAGTTCCCACAGGAGCTGATATAACATTAACGCCTAATGGACTAATTTGATTGATTTCAGATAGCTCAGATTTGGATGGAGTCACCGGATTTTGATTTAAATCAGCTTGTTATCTAAAATGGTTCAGTTCATCTTGAAGAGCCCCAATTTGGGCAATTAGGGACTCGGTGGATGCTTTTTGATGAAGTTTGTTGCATAATGATTCCATTTCAACATGTAGATTTTGCATTAGGGATCGGAGCTCATAATTGTCTTGCTCCAACCTAATAATTTTTCTTTTTGGTGGGCTAAATTGTCAGTGAGAGAATCGTAAAGATGGTAAGAGTTGTCCAACCCTTCTTTAATTATATCAACGGTAAGGTTTGTATCAATAGGTTCTCCAGAGCGAGATAGCCAACAGCTTCAAAAAAAATTTCAAGATTTTGTTCAAGATTAAGAAGGCGGCTATTCGAGGAAGGATCCTCTGGAGGGGAAGGTAAGTGCACAGTTGGACCCGGAGGGCCAGGAGGGCCAGGAGGCCCATATCCAGGGGCCAGTTGTCCCAGGTAGCCCTTCACTTCCATCCCTACCTGGGGCCCCATCACTCCTGTGGGACCAGCTGATCCTTGCTCCTCAGGGGCCTAGGGACCCACAGGGCCAGGGGCCCTGGAATTTCAGGCATGCTTGAGACATTACTGCTGGTTGGATTGTTGATTCAATCTGACTTATTCATTTAAAAAGTTTGTTCAGTAAAAGCATTTAATTGGCTGATGAGGTTGGTAATGGCTTGTTGTAACTGACTTCTTGATAATTTTGGTGTTCTCAGTAAAAATGGTAGCTACTTCCTCGCAAAGAAGGCTAGCCACTCCCACATTCAGTTGGGAGTGTTGGTTTTGAATAGAGATAAATTGGTTGCAATTTTCAAGAATAGCCTCACGGTTATCCCTTACAAATGAAGATGCTGAGTTGTAGAAATGCAAAAGGTAGGAGTGTAACTTTTGTGACAAGGTAAACTGTCTCAAGATTTCCTGATGGTGGATCACCCATCATTTGGACTATATGGTGAAGGGCAGGGTGCGCAAATCTATTTTAAATATTGCTCCATGCGAAAAAATCCTAATTTAGATTTGGGTAAGGTGCCAGACTCATATAGCACTTGCATATTATCAGGAAAGCAGAGGCTTGTTTACAATGGGAGCAATCTCCAGGTAAAAGGGCACCTAGAAGTAATTGAATAATAGTATCTTTAACACCTGTAGGCTTAAAACGATAGTTTTGAGGTTCTAGGGCTAGAATAGAAATATTGAGCATAGCATGGAATTGCATAGAATCGGGTTTGTTGTTCTCATGGTCGCGATTTCCATTGAAAGTTACCCATTGGGTGACGCTGGATATCTTGGTAAGTGTCCAAGTAGAGTCTTGGCAAGAATCATCCATTGTTAATATGGTTATTTACCAGGTAGCTTAGGATAGTACCTGTCAGGGAGCACCAATTATTTTGTTGAGATAGGGTAGCTGAGGGTAATAGTTCCTCAAAAGCATACCAAAATGGATGGGATAAAATGTCCTGCAGCGAGCAGACAGCGGGGAGAGCTAGGAATCCTAAATGTAGGAGCCAGTAAGTTACTATAAGCTTGGGAACAGGTGATTAGGGACCTATTGTATTAAAACTGGTGAAGTTGATGGCCGGAGAGGAGCTTGCTGAACAGAGCTCTAGAAATAAGTAAAATAATAAGGGATTGGAGATAAAGACGTAACTATTTAAGAAAAGGCGCGGATATTTATAAGTGAGGTTTTCCTCCTAATCCTTTCAGGGGTAGCGACGTCCTCCACCGGCAAGATCTTCAGCATCCTGATGTTGATCAGGTGGGGAGCTGATGGCAGGCTTTCTTTTAACAAAATCAATTAGGGGATTGAAATAATGCTCTGTGAGAGGAAAATTCAGAGAGGTATCAGAGGTAGGGAAATTCAAATTAAATTTATTGGGAGCAGGTCAAATTCCCTCAAACCACTTCTCAGTTCTAGGTGTCAATTTAGCTGAGGGAGTTGAATGGTATTTATTCTATCTATCATCTCCTTTATCAGGATATCCAACAATGATAAAGTGGTGATCCTACCAGGGATGGCACCCCAGAACCTGCACCAGCTGACCAGTCAACCTTAACTTTGGAAGAATATGCTGTTGTTAACCACAATTTGAAGAAGACTTTTGCTACCCTCAAAGCCCCACAGAAATTTTTGATGAATTACTGGGTGCAGAAACCATAAAAGAATTTGAATTCTAAGTCATACTATACCGAAGCAATATTGAAAAACTTGATTTGCTGAAAATACTGAAACCCCATTTCAACTCCTCTTAAAAATGAGTTTTATTGCCTCTCTTGTTCAATTCACCGCTTATCTATGCCATGAGGTTTTCCAACAGATCCAAACTAATGAACACCTCAAGTATTATGAAATTAATATTTGCTTCAATTGATCCATTTTTATGAAGACAATATAAATCAGGATGAAAACGACGTTCTGTTAATAAACTTGGAAGTACTACGTTGATGTCAGGAACATCAAACCAATCACCCAACGGCCCTACTAACTACCCCAGCTCGTGAACACTTTGTTAAGAACAAAATTCAAAAAGGGACTCACCAGCGGGATTATCTGCCCATTCCAGTCACCGTGGGCATTCCTAGTGATCATGGTGCCAATTAATGGGAAGCTCCAAATGTTTAGAAACCACAATTAGTTGAACAAGATTACAAAGAAGAATGCTTATCCCCTGCCTCTAATTATCAATACTTTCAGCGCCACGTGAGGGATCCCAATTATCCATCAATATAGACCTCTTATATGGATACATATAGTTGGGCATGGCTGAAGTTTAATTGAGAAAACCACGTTAATCACTAAATATGGTCGGTTTGAGTATAATAAACGCCCTTTGGATTTACTGGAGCCCCACGAATTTTCCAGAAAGCCATGGATGTCCTATTATGTATTCTCCTCAACCAATATGCCATTGTTTATTCTAATTAAACTACCGTCTACCTTCCCAATTTTCAGAAACACCTTCAGGCCCTGAAGATAGTTTTTTACTAAATCAAACAGGCTAACCTCAGTATTAATGGATTTAAACTAGTATTATGCAACAGAGAGAAAAAATATTAGGTCACATACTTACTCTTGAAGGAAAATCAATTGACCCAAAAAATCAATGCTATCATCACTTGGCCCTATCCTAAAAACCAAAAATCATACAGCTTCCTAGGAACTGTCAATCATTACTACTCTTTCTTTTTTAGCACTAGGTGGTATCATTACCACTCTTTCATTTCCAAATTACAGTAAGATCTTTGCGCCATTGTACTGCCTGAAGAACAAAGGAGTCTCCTGGAAATTTGATCAGACTGAACAGCTCATTTTTTATGAAAGAATAGAAAATGACCTGAGCCCATGTACTAATTTTCTTAAACTTTGAAAACACATTTCAAATATGCACTAATGAGAGTGATATGCTTTGGAACCATCTTAACCCAATTCCAATTTGAAAATATCTGCTCATCAAATACATTTGAAGAAATTTCAGTTTTTCCAATTTAGTTATTTTACATGAAAAAAGGAAATAATGCCATAATCTGTGCCCTCTGAAAATTATACTACTATTTGCTAGATAAAGTTGTCACTATTTACACCAATAACTCTTCCTTATGCTTTTTATTCAACAACATGATCCCTAATGATTGCTGAATCTGATGGCCTTATGAGTTATTGTTATTCATTGTATAATTTTTACAACTTCCTGTAAAGCTGAACCCTGTGGCAATGGCCTCTTTCATATTTTCTTCTATTGTCAACCTAGTTCTAGCTTATAATATGTAATCCATCACCTTGGAACCCAAGTTGTTACAAATTTAACAATTACTCCAGAACTTTGAAGTCCCAGGGGCAGCCAATGTATGACAATTTAATTGTAAGTATACCAATTTTTAGTAATTGCTAAATGACTTTAATTACAAGCAAAAATACCAGTTTTCTTTCCGCTTGGCATCATTTTTGAGCAGTTTTAAAAAACAGTCAATTTTCCACCACTGCCTCATCGCATCAATTTCCCAATTTATGCCCTCAGACCAACCACCTGCTGCCCCAGTGTGGGGCAGAAGGGCTCCACCAGTTAGCATTTACCACCCAGCAGTCAAATGCATGCGTACTGGCTCATCCAATCCGCCAAGTACATCTGGCTGCATGTCCCTCAAAGGGACTTGGCATTTTACCTTGCACAATTGTACCCAACCCACCCCGTCCATTAGCCCTACCTCAATATATTATCCGCTTTTGTCTCTGAGTAGAGTATGGACATCTCTTCCCATATGCTGACAAAGCAATAATTGAGCTGGAAACTGCCACCTTTTCACTGGCAGGATTTTTAGACTTTTGCCCTTTTAAAGGCTATTTTGACATAGGCTTCCCCACTGAAGAGGATGTGGCTGATGCAGCATCTACGCCCTTAATATAAAAAACACCCCAATTACCACCACCTGAACACGCCTTCCAGATGATACCACACTTGTGGTGACCTTTGCAAACCTCTCTTCACCCCTTCTCCTTCAAACACTTTATGAGGAGTTGATGTCAGGGCTGTCTACTTAAGGCAAAATCCCCATCCTCTAATTTATTGTCCAAGTGGTGCTGAGTGCCTCATGGCACCTCAGGCAATGGCCACCATTACCCCCCACAAGCTGAACATGTCCCAGCACATACCACCACATGCCTATATCCAATCCACATTTAAACACTTCATTTGGGCCTGCATTGACAACAGTCGCACAATTTGTCCCCTCTGCCATGAGTTGTACAACAAAAAAACATGTCAATACAAATAAACCCCGCAACCATGGCCAACTCCACCCATGAGGCCATACCAACAGCATCCAAATGGGTATTTTTGGCTGCCCCCACCCCCAAGTTGTGCGCTCAATGAATCAGCAGCAAAATCTAGCAAAACTAAACCCAGCCAGACAATTTACACCCATGTCAACCAATCAGGAGCAGGTTTGGACCCATGTTCAATATAAAAAATCTCCCGCCACAAGACTTACCCAACCACAGACGCCTATCACCAAATCTTAAGTCAGCCAAAATTCCTGGGACTTATTAGATGAAGTGACTGAATCTGATGAAATTGTCCCACCACCGGGGTATCCAGTTTAGTTTAGAATTTTATCTGAATTCAGACTTTGATTACTCAGCCCCAACCAACTAGTATGTCCCCAAACCCAATGCTACTCCTTTCCAAAACGACCACCAGATTGCCAAGGCCACAGTGGCATCATCTAAAAATCACTGTCTTTGCAGAACTGTGGTAAAATCTGTCACAGAATTTAAAAAAGGGCTGCACCACCCCCTTTGTTCCCCCCCTGATCTCCCTCCTATTGCAAGAGAGGAAATCACATGCCTCTATGAAACTGCCACCACCGCTGTCAAACGTGTCACTGAACTGGAAGATTTCTCCCCATCCACACATATCACCATATCCAACGATATGAAATTAGCCCAACTTCAAGATGCCCGCATCCAAGCTGAACACCATGTTGCCAAATTCATAGAGGCTTTGATCCAGGCACAAATTGTCAATTTCAACAACTATCTACTTCAACCCAACCCTCATCCTGCGGATGCCCCAACCCCCTTACTATCAACATTGATCCAATCCTTCTATGCTGGACCCAATGATGATCCACCTGATCCCCCCCCCTCTGCTATGGTGGAATAAGAAACTCACTACTGTGCTACCTGGTAGGTTGCTTTCTCATTTCTTTTGTGTTTCCTGCTACTCAATAAGGGTGGTCAGTTCATGATTTTTTGGTTGGTTTAATTTTGGAGTTTCTGTTTTAATATTGTTCATCCCCTGGTCGGCTTTCCTCAGTAAATAAAAAATACAAGGCAAAAATACCATCCACCAAGTGGTTTCAAAAATTATATGGTCAAAATACCTCAATGAAATTCATTTTGACGCTATGCACATTGGAAAGTAAGCAGCCTGGGTAATTATTTTCCTCTTACTGGTGGTTTTATGCCTATAACAATATCTGAAACCATGTCTCCACCTATCATGCCAGTCAAGCTTTCAATAATCAGTCCTTACCACAGAAGCCCTTCAATCCCATCATCACCTCAAAAACCTTTAGAATTTAGGGCTTTGACTTTGTAGGACTCTTACCTGTAGTCAGCTAAGGATGCAAGTGCCTCCTAGTTGCTACTGAATATTTTACCATATGGCCCCTCACCAAAGCTGTCCCTAAGCTAATGACCTTACCGCCACTCAGTTTCTTTATAAAAAAAATTATTACCATCTATGGACCCCACATATTATCCTATTCAACAAGGGGCACACTTTAACAGCAAGCTATTAGTTAAAACAGTTATTTAAGTCTAGATGGAACACTCAATGACCTCCATTTACAACTTTAAGGCAACAGATTAACTGAATGGCTCAATCAAACCCTCATATGACTCATAAAGAAAAGTTGCATTGGCAATCCTGAGAAATGGACAGAATGAATGCCTATTATCCTGTATGCTTACCAAACCAAAATTCACTCTATCACCTAAAACTCCTTACAAACTTTTATTTGGATTTTAGTATCATCCCAAAACAACTATTTTTCGCTTACAAGACAAGATTCCCTTGAATCTTTTTTAACAACTGCCCAAAAAATTCACAGGTCTGAGCTAACCAAGTGAAACTCCAATATTTTGAAAAACTAAAGAGCCTTAAAATTCATTATAGGTTTCTTAGTCTTATTTTTTGAAATGAATTGCTCAACTCTAAATCTTGGAAAATTCAACCCCATTTCAAGGTACCCTTACAATTCTCAAAAGTTCTCATCATGGAGTCTGCTAATTAAAGTAAGATTGTGCTTCCAAACCGGGTGAGTGACAACCCAGTGGAGTGACCAGAATTCCAGTGGCAAAGCAGCTCTGGTGACTTGGAAAAAATGATGCACTCTGGTTTAGGTGAGGAAGTAAATGTTAACCATTTTCCCAAGGCCCAAATAGCAAACCATATAGCTGCAATGGTTGCAACTGTAGGCCTTTCTAAAGTCTTTTGAAAGTTGGATAGGCATAGAGGATGACTCTTCCTCCTATATTTTCAGTTATTGACCTTTGAGCTTAGTCCCATGATTTCCATTATTAGTTTTATATAAAAGGGTTCCATAGAGTCAGTAAAAAAATTTTATTCATGAAATTGGGGATCAGATTCAAAAATCAAATTAAATTGTTCAATTCAGATGTGTGGTGAGCTTGGGCATCATCATGTGGTGGTGGGGAGCTTTTGGATGCTGCTCTAAATTGGAAAAATCATTTGTATGAAGGATTGATTTATTAATACAAATTGCGGCGGACTTCCCCAGGAGCAAATGCTCTGGATGATCTTCCACCTGAGTTTTACCTCCAAATTTTGAAAATGGGCAATTGTCAACCATGAACAACTGAGCGAATTTGGTTGATTGTAGAGGCTCACCTCATCTGAATAGTGCCAGCTCAGTGAAGGGACGGCGAGGTGAGTTGGGCAGGTAACAATTACCATCTTGAGTAGAAGTTGCAGGTTGTTTGGTTGGCCAGATTGTAATGTATCAGCAGTGGTGAAGAACTGAACCTAACGGATTGGGAAGTCCATCTTGGATGGTCTTTGGAGTAGCATATCAGAAGCATAACTTCTGATGACTTTCCCTATCTCCTGGTGAGCCTCTGGATCAATGTATTTGAGTGCCCACTCTATAAAACATCAGTTTATAATGCTAATAGCGGCATGTTTTGTTGGGTTTAAAGTAAAAATTTTAGTGGAAAGTATGTTGGAGGAGCACATAGAGAGGGTTGGAAAAACAGAATTTTTTATTAAACTTAAGATAAACAATGAACTGACAGCTGGCCCAAAGAGGGGCGGTTGTCTTATATAAATAATGGGAGGGGAATAGCTTGGGGATGGCTTTGTATGTCTGGTTGAAGTGTTCATGAGGATCAGCCTGGGTTTAAGGGTCGTCAGAGAACTTACCTATGAGATCATGAAAGATCTGACAGCGTAACTCTCATATTAGCTGCAAGGGTACTTTCACCAATCCAAACTTTAAAGAATTAGCTCAGATAAGAGCTCAGCAAAGTTAGTTTATTGGTGGAATTGATTTTGATGATCATTTTAGTTTAAATTATATTAAAAAAAAGTTGGGTCCAAATTTTTGACTTGGATCAGCGCCCCATAACCCAAAATTTCGAATTCCATGGCCTGAAATGGATTTCCTGATTTATTACAGTCTTTCAGAGTTTTTTGGTTGTCATTTGCAGTTTTCAAGAGGGTGGAAGGTGACAGGTGGGGACTATGTGAGGGTGGGAGTCCTGATGATGACATCTAACCAGTATTACATCTCTGCAGATCCCCTTGATCTTATCTATAAGAGAAGAAGCAGGAAAGGGGGTAAAGTAAGTGAGTTTTTGGTGGTTAAAGAAGTTACCTAGCTCTCATCAACATAGGCCAAGTCACCCAGTTGAACCAAGGGCTACAGGTGCCTTGGGTCCCTTCTTCCCTCTGTAATGGAACTTCCTGCAATCTAGCCTAAGAGGTTGTGTTTCCAGAATTACAGTTATACCCTATGACAACTACAACTTGGAAATCCTTGATGAAGTTTTTTACCAATTAACAATCAATGTAAATTGACTTAGATTATAAGCATAAGAATTAATAGTGGGACTATCAAACTACTGCTGAGATTACCAATCTATTGGCAGATCCCCTATTTTGTCTTATCCCCTTAGCTATTTATTCATTTTAGCTACTCCTTTGAGAACCTACAAAACCTTTCCCCTTTAAAAATTTGTGATTGAACAGGTATAAAAGCCTGCTCACAGATTTCAACAAGGTAACAAAATACTCTGCATCTGTTTTCCTATATTTGTCTTTCTCAGGTTTTATCCTTGCCACACTGAAACTGATATTATGGGACAAATTCCCTACTTTACAAGCCTATCTAAGATGACTGTGCCTCTTGATAAAACTGATATTTGAGGTGTCATCTAAACCTCAAGTTGTGATCAACCCAAGTTTAACAAGCCTGCATGACAATGGCCATCATAAAGATTAGAAACATATAACCTATCATAAATATTTCAACCTTCAACCACTTAGCAAAGATTAATTAAGCCTGAAAAATTAACTAAACTATCAATATATTACCTAATGCCATTGAGCCTACCAACTCAACTTAACTCCAAAAAGAAATTAGCCAAAATAGATTGATGACCTTATAAAAAAACTAAAACTACCAACCACTTAACAAAACCTATTAAACTATCAGATCTAAAAAGCAAAATACTCAGCCAAAATGATATATAATTACAATTATAAAAATAATTTTAAAATTTCTTAGTCATATGGTAAAGATTACTATGATTTTATTGAAAATGACATATTGTCATTTTTCTAGACTTTATGAAGTACTTGTGCCAAGTTTGGTGACAAATGGTTTATTAGTTTATGAGATAATGTGTCTCACACATACACACATATATGGGTAGCTTTTCTTTCTCATAACAATCACTTTAGTTACTATGATTTGATTGACAGCAAATTTGGATAATCACACACAGGAAAGATGGGTGACTCTATCAATAAAATAACACAACATGGTTGAGCGTCGCGGCGAGTGGTGCACTTAACAGTGCAACTAAGGGCAAGAAACGCCCTAGAGGGGGACCAGGAACCCAATCTGCAAAGAAATCGCAAACTCAGACACTATCTGGGTTTATGGTATTCACTGTAAAGCACGCGCAATATATGTACAAGCAGTTCAACCAACCCTTATCAAAGGTGGAACATGGGATCAGACTCTTCCTTAGGGATGAGTCACTGACCCTGTGGGAGAAATATGTGAGGCACAGCCCTCACTTTTCCCTCACGCGGTGTATGTAGCCACCAACAACATGGGCCGCGGCTGGATCAATATTGGTTTCAAAACAGCCTATGAAGCCGATGCCGCAGCAAAAGTCTGTGTGGAAATTGCCCTCCCTGAGGGCAAAAAAATTGTGTGCATTGCGTGCACCAGATGGAACAAAGTGAAAACTTTGTTCATCTCTTTCAACTCACTCCCCACCAACCTTCCTCATAAGGTAATCAAGGAGGAGCTCCGCAAAGGTCTCATGGCCTATGGAGAAATTCAGCAACTCGAATTACAGTGATTTCGCCTGATGCCCAACCTGTGCATGGGCAAAGCTATCACTGTAATCAATCCCTTCCCAGAAGTGGAAGAGGATTATTACAGAATTCCCTGCACAGCAGAATTTCACTTCAAAGATGGGGGCCAGTCAGCCACATTCTGAGTTACACTGGAGCATGCACCACCCATTTGCAACCACTGTGGCTCACTGGGCCACAAGGAACACGCATGCCCTGTGAAAGAGGGCTTAATGGAAAATGACTATTGTGAGGAAGCAATGGATGAAGATAATGAAAACTTCGCCAAAATGACTGACGGTCACCACCCATTCCGCTGGGGTGAAGATGGACTATACTCCATCGTGGACCCAGTTACAAGCAAACAATGTAAAGCGGCACAAAAAGCCCGCAAGTGAGCAGCAGCTGAAGCGGCGGCACACGCGTAGTCCACCATTAATCCCAGAAAAATTTGGGAGGATATTTCAGATATTCACCAAACCAACCAATCAGAACAATATGCCCAGGTCAAAAATTTTCACAGTAACCTGACTGAGTCACAAAGCGACATCAGTCATGCACATATTGAGGAACAATGCAACCACAATTTGGGTGAAAATGCGGTGCACAATTCACCAAAATTGAACCTCAAAAATACAAAATCCAATTAACAATCCGCATCAAATCAACATGAGACCTGTGCAGGAAAAGTTGATGCAAATGCAAAAAACTGCAATTCCATTGAATCATTGGGTCAGATCAAGGGAACCAACAATGGCAGTGAAAGAATTGGAGTACAGACGCAGAGCATGGCCAAAATGAGCCATGGTGGGATAGGGCCAGAGGGCCCTCCCAACCGCTCCTGAGATGCCGCGGGCACCTTAGTGTCAATAGGGATTCTAAACATCGCGGGAGCCAGGGCTCATATGTCCTAAGCCAAAAAGATGGCATTCCTGCGAAAACCCCTTGTAGACATCTTGGCCATCAAAGAAACCCACTGTCTACAAGGGGAAGAAGAATCCTGGTCAACCAGGGTCGCACCATCACAATCAGTATGGATGTCTCACTATGGGGTGATTGTCTAAAACAACAAAAAATTTAAAATTACAAATTCGTCGTCACACTTGCATGGTCAAGTCTTGGTAGCAACAATCACATGCCAAGAGGAAATAATTTCGATAGCATGTATATATGCACTGTGCACTGCAACTGAGAGAAAACAATTTTTTGAAAACATTCCTACTCTCACCCTCCCACCAGATACCATTATGTTAGGCGATTTCAACTGCTGGGATAACCCCAATATGGATTGATGGCCTAATCCCAGAGGATACCCACCTGGACACATTATATTCTGCACAATGAAGGCATCTCTTGGCTTACAGGATGCTCTTCCCCCAATTCACCACTCCTTCCCCACATGATACAGCCCAACATATGTGAGGGAGCGCTCATATCGATGAGTCACATTGACCACATCCTCATCCCACAATCCCACTGCTCAAGAATCTCCAAATTTATAACAAAAAAGATCAATTTTTCTGACCACCGATTAGTTACGGTGCAGTTAGCGCCAACCCAATCCCACACACAGGTGTTGCCTTGGAGAAAGCTTCACCCAGAAAATATAAAATTGCCTGAGATATCTAACTGGGTTGAAAACAAGGCTACAAACCCAGAATTCACAGCCCCATTCACTTTGGATCCCATTGGAACATGGGAAAATTTCAAAAAGGATTTAATCAACAAAACCTGACATATTGCATCACGTAAGTACACCGTGGACACAGCCACAATCAAGTGTACCTTGGCGGAACTAGACCACCTGGAAATAAATACTCTGAGATCTGGCTATAGCCCTAACTGGGGATGCAAATGGGCAGAAATTTCTGCCCAACTTAACAACCTCATCTTTGAACACCAACACAGAATCAAAGTATCAAACAAAGGTAAGTTCATAAAGGAAGGCGAAACCTGTTTGACATACTTTTTCCACCAATTCCACTCCTGCAGAAACCAGCCTGCATGCACACAGGTCCGCAAGACCAACGGCACCGTGGCAACTGACCCTGAGGAGGTCAAGGCGGAAGTACACCGCTATTACACCAAATTATATTGTGAAACGCCAACAGATTCACAAAAAATTAAAGAATTTATACAAACTGCCAAGATACAAAGTACACCACCAAATTACAATATACTATCCCTTATTACATGGGAGGAGCTTTGGGAGACAATTCGCGGTGCACCACGTAGGAAATGCCCAGGGCCTGATGGGATACCCTACAAATTTTACAAAAAATATTTTCAACAAATCGCCCCCCTCCTATTGACGTCTATGAACCAGAGCTTATTGGAAACACGCCTATTACCAGGAGGCCATGAATCCTACGTTATAACCTTGTATAAAAAGGGTGACAAGTTGGACCTGGCCAACTGGCGCCCAATTGCACTCTCCAACACTGACACAAAAATTCTAACAAAAATTTTAGCAGCTAGATTAGGCGCAATTGCATCTGACGTCCTATCACCCAACCAGTTTGGGTTTATACCAGGGCGTTCAATCTGGAACAACATACACCCTGTTGCAAACATTTTCCAATCCAAAGCAACTGGTGCCCTGGTCTTCTTGGATCAGGAAAAGGCGTATGACTGTGTTAGCTGGCCATACCTAAAAGAATGTCTACATGCCTTCAAACTCCCACCAAGATTCATAAAATGGGCGATGCTCCTAACAGAATCTGCAACCATGGCTGTATGCGGCCCTGGATTCCTAACAAACAAGATTAAACCACACAGAGGGCTCACCAACAAGGGGATCCCCTCAGCCCACTGCTATACAATTTCAGCTTTGACCCACTCCTCCGAGTAACTGACTCACATCTCATGGGGATAACCGCACAAGGACAACCAACAGTCAAGATACTGGCCTTTGCGGATGACTGCGTAGCAGGTATAGCAAACAATGAAGATGCCTAACAGCTGGAACGCACTCTAGAGGAATACTTCAAGGTGAGCAATGCATCGCTCAACAAAAGAAAGACAGAAATCATCCTCTTAGGCAAATACACAAACAATTGGGCCACAACATCAGAACCTCAAACCAACACACATGAAGAAAAAACTCAATCATTTTACCCTTTGCAACACCTCCCACCACCACTCCTGTCCAACACCTTGGAATCTGGCTAGAATCAGGGGGATATGCTAATGAGACAATGGAAAGTAACCTGTTACAACGGGTATCCAAATGCGTCGCCTCCCTCAAGGGAAGAACCCCAGGACTAACAGGACGAGTTACAGTTGCTAACTCGCTCATCCTCCCAATACTGTGGTACCAGGCCCACGCGATAGCCTTCTCACCTACCTTTATAACCTCAATTTGCGCGCTTATCCAAGGCTGGCTGTGGCCTGGCTCTCACTCTCCTATATGGATGGAAAAAAATTTGGCCCACGCTCAAGCGGAGGCATGGGACTCAGATTTTGAGATCCACGCCAATCACATCCTAGGTACCTGATAAAGGAATTTCTTGCTCCAGACCTCCCGCAACAACATTGGTCCAGAGCAGCAAGGACTAACTTTGCACAGGCGCTCAAATTAACCAACCCACATGGTCCACCCAGACTACTTTCATACCTTGCCAAGCACCCTACTGCAATGGGTCCGCATGGAACCTCCCCTCATTTCAAACATATCCTCCAAACTATCCGCCGTATGGGATGGACCATAGAGAACATGGGTACTATACAGGGAAGGGGATGACCCAGCCCCCAATTCAAATTAAGAAACCCAGAAAACCACCCCCAGAGGGATATGCTCGCAACAACCCCAAGCATGGCTAGGATAGAATACCTAGATACGTTGGACATTCCCTATGATTTAGCCACACAGAAGGCGATGTGGAAAATGACTCACCACCCACTCCTACAGCCAAGGATAGAACAAACGCCTGGCGCTGTCTGAGAAGGACCTATAGGATGGCGGACCATTCCAACTCACTCCACAAAACATGTGCAGTATGTGGAGGGGAGGGATCCCTACATCACCGCCTAGAAACATGCCCCCCAACCAAAGCTATATGGCAGGAGGTCGCACGCCTGCTTAAGATCCAAAATGAACAATAATTCTCGATATCAAAGAGCATCTTTGCGCTCCAGATCGAGTCACCAATCCCATATACCCTCCATTCCCTAATAATACCCATTGCAATGTGGACAATCCACACAATTTTATTAGATGCGTTCAAGGGCACGGTCCCAACCATTCATGGGGTTATTAACAGATTCCATGTCCACTTACTGGAGCTCTTCCAAGCCTGGCTCTATGGATATATGAGACCAAGGCACAAAGCGCTCATAGAATCATGGTTCCCACTCTGGTTCCTCCACACAGACCCTTTCCTTCACACCTGTTCCATAACAGGGGAAACCCCCTCAGAGTAGTGCATCAACCCCCATACCTGGCAGTCCCGCTGGCAACAGGGGTAACTTGAGTACCCTGGGGTGCCTAATTTTATATTTGTCGATTATTTCCTTAGTTTTACATATATTCAGTAATGTCCATCCCCAGGTCGGCTTACCTCAGTTAAATAAACATACACACATATATGCACACACAATAATTTATATATATATTAATCTCAGTGTGATATATTTGTCCCAAGGTTGACCCACCTCAAATACTTCATATATATTAAGATATAGTGTTGTAAAGGCCAAATTGCATCCATTACAGGCCAATTAATGTATTTTTTATTAATATTCACATCCATTACAGTCAATTCATATTTTTTCATAGTCTCTAATATGAATTAATAAAAGTATAATAAAAATATATGAATTGATATGTAATGGATGCAAAAATCAATGAAAATATGTTAATTGAATAGGAAAACCCTGTAGATTATATCAACAGAGCTCAAATTGGCCTGTTCCCCTCACTCTGCTAAATTTTAAGATAGCAAAATACCCTTGCTTTACTACAGTATTACAGCTCTGTTTATTTTGTACTGGATGATTCAAATACTTTTTTGGCTTTAGATAATGTTAGATACCCATGGATAAGTTTAAAAACCTTTCAATCTATTGAAATTAAAAGTCGCCAACTGTTTAGCCAAAACCAATTAAATTTATTGAATCAACCAAAAACTACCAATCACTTAGCTAAAATTTATTGAACTTATAAAACAACCAAAAACTGCCAACCTTTTACCAAAACATATTCTCCATAACTCTGTATCATTAATTGAGTAATTTTAAGAGTGGAGGGATGAAAATATCCTCATCCTAGTCATAACAGGTTTCAAACTTGTTATAGCATTTTTACTTCACTTTAGCTTGTGGTTACAGGTGTGTCCAAAAACACCCAGTTTTTGCCAAAACCTAATTTTTAGATTCATAAATAGCAGGAACACCTACTTGACAACTACCCAAATCTTCCTTTTTAACTCCATATCATTAATTAATAACGATAAGATGAAATGGAGATAATTATACCATCTAGTACTAAAAAAAAGAAATGGAGATAATTATGTTTGTCCTAGATGAAACAGGTTTTGAACCTGTTTCAGCACTTTTACCCCACCTTAGCTTTGGTTACTGGTATGCACAACTAATTCCAGTGTTTATCAAAAACTATGACCTTACCAAATTAAACAAATAATACCAGAACTCTCAGTCAAAATGATATACCAATTACCATTAAAATATTATTTTAAATCTTTTATATAACTTATATAAATTATACTATATTTTTTAGAAAATAGTTAATGACTATTCCTAAAATTCATAAAGTTTTTTACTATATTTTGTGATATCTGGTTTATTTGTTTAGTAGGGGTTTTGTATCATATATACACATATATACATACAATTATTTTTCTTTTTATAAAATTATTTGAAGTGGGTTGACCTTGGGACAAATATACCACACTGAGAATGTTTTCTAGCCAGTACAGGTTTCAAACTCAAAACCTGCACTAGGGGTGTAGGCAGTTTTACCTGCTTGAATAACTATCCTTTCATTTTTCTTTTTATAAATATAGTTTAAGAAAAACCAATCAGATAATAATATACTCTATGCATGTGGAGCTGTATATGAACTCTAGTTAAAAATAAAAATAGGTTAATGGTTTTTAATCTTTTTCAAGTTTTATGTAAGTTTTTACTACTAGTGCCTGTTTACAGGGAAACTAAAACAATATGAAAATGTTAGCCAAGGACTGGGACTTCACCTGTGCCATGGAAGGTTCAATATAATACAGTGCATTTTTAACACACTTTGTGGTACATCAGCAGATCCTCATTCTACAATACTAGTTTTTTAATATAGAGTTATCACGCTTCACTCACTTTTAATAATTGCAATGTCCTCTATTGGATGGGTTAATGATTCACCAATATTTGGTGAAACATTAATTTAGCCGCTCTATGAATGTTTGGTTTTTATGTAAGCTCTTCCAATTCCCCAAGAATATTCTAGGCTCTGAAATACCTTTAATAAGGGTACAAAAACCCTTTGCTAGTATCACAATAAAGGATCAGATTATAGAGTTTAAACTTTAGTTGAGTTTATTTTATGTCAGTTTAAAGAGATAATCTTCCCTGAGCATTTCTATTAATAAACACCTAGGATGACTGAAATGACCGCTGGATTGATGATCCAGAGAATATTAATATTTACACTATACCACTAGCCACCCTTTGAGGAATCCAGCAGAATCCACTAGTTTCTCAAACAATGGTGATCCTGCCAGGGAGCCTGAAAATGCCTTTCAGAGCCAGGCTGCAACCTTGACATTAATGAGACTTTACAGCAGGCAAACCCTAAAAAATTTGAAAATGGTCCAATAGATGAATGGTTAGAAGCCTATAACTCATAGGGCAATGACTATGATGTAAGTAACCGCCAATAACTTTGTGAGATGCTCATCCTTTTAAAAGGCGTGGCAAGGTGGTGTCACAGTGCCAACCTCCCATTTGACACCTGGGGCAAATGGCAGGAGCACGCCTACGCCAAGTTCTGGGTATCAATCACACAACTTCAAGAGAAGTTTTGATGCATGTGCCTGAAGAACTACAATGATATTAACTACTTTTTTTTAGTACTAGATGGTCCCAACCCAATGATATTAACTACTTACTGGACAAATTTGAAGATCTTTTTGAACAATGGCACCAGTCAACACCTGACGCTGTGACAACATGGACTAACAGTTGTTGGAATGATGTATTGATGCATTATCAGGACTATACCTAAATGCTGTTCTTATTGCCCAACCTTCATGTGATGACCATGCCATTGAAGTCTGCCGCCAATATGCTCAACTAACCAGCTGCCAACCAACAAACCAGCCACCAGAAGGCCTGGGGTAGAGGAGTAAGAACCCTATGGTGAGGCTACCCCCAAGTTTCAGCAGATTAACCCTCCCTCTGAGGTCACCACTCAGATAAATGCCCTAATAGAGAAAGTGCAACAGCTCACTATGCTATCAAAAGGAAGATCCCCACAAAACAAACTTTTAAGCCACAATTGCAATGAGCCTGGACATCGTTTAAGACAGTGTCAAATCCCCTGCTTGTGGTACAAAATGGTCCATCTATATGGGAGGTGCCCTGTCAAAGTTGGTTAAAAAATGACACACTTCCAGCTCTTGGGCAGGCTAACTTTAGCCAGTTTGGACCCTATCTGTACCCTAATCTGCCACCAATACCCTATAGGGATCTCAAGTAGAGCCTTATTCGCCGTATCCCCATCCATATACAGCTCCACTACTAATCAACTACTATGGGATGGGGAAAGTGCCTTACCAGCACTCCTATGGTAGGCCACTACCAGGACAGTCTCGGCCACCCCTCCAGCAGATTGAGTACCCATCAGCACAGCCTGAAACAGAAAAATCCTGACAACTCCCCCTGGCAGAAATGTATGCTGCTGAAAAGATGGAAACAAAAAGAATTAGCCAGCCACAATAAATATGACCCAACTAAAAGAATTAAAATTGTTGATTTTATGAAACAAGAGCAGAAGGAACTTGATGAACCACATGGAATGCCTATGGATGATTATGATGAGCCAAGAAGAAAGCATGATTTAGCTCTTTCCAAAACCTGAATTTTCCAAGAAGGGAAAAAAACCTGCAGTCCAAACACTACCCAAGTAATACAGCAGTTGCCCCAACAGAAACCCATCCAGTAGTAAAGAAAAATAACTGCCAAAAAATTTCAAGTGCCATAACAACCTATGGTGCCAGTTCCTAACACAGTGTCATACTGACCTAAAGGGTTCTCAGCTACAAAGATTTTAGAATAAACAATCATCCCAGTACCACTTAGAGACTTGTGCAAGTCTAGCCCCACACTACATCAAGACCTTCATCAAGTCATTGGTCTCGCCTATCTTTTCAAATGGAGGCCCAAAACAGGAATCCCTACTCACCTACACAGGTGCACCTCTCACCATGGGGTATCTTTTTGAAAATTCAGTGCTCATCCTCCTTGACACAGGCTCCTCACCAAATACTTTGACTAGAGTATTGCTTCTAGACATTAGATTTGAGGACATTCTTCAGAGCGACATGGTTTTCTGATGTATGGGGGAACTCAACAAGTTTGTTGTGGTCAACTATTTGACATCTCTGTAGAGATAGCAGGCAAAAGCTGCTTTATTGATGCAGTAGCTTTTGACCACAACCACTTCCAGTTATTTCTCTCCCTTCAGGCTCTAAAGGAGTTTGGAAAACTTATCAACTTTGAATAAGACGATGGTTTATGCAGATGGAAAAAGGAATAAACAACTGGATGTTACATGTTCCAACCTGAAGAGGCCAACTGACACCTCTGTGCAACTGTTTCCTATTGGTGTGATAAGTTAACAAAAAAGATTTAATTCTCAAACCCTTTTCTAAAGATCAGCAAAGGGAGAAATTATCAAAACTCCTCAGCCAATTCAAGATGCTTTTCTGCCATGATGGTGACGATGTCCCCTCAAAACCTTGGGTTCATACCAGATTAATGTTTGGGATATAAAACATATTGCCAGATGACCCTACCGCTTGCCTTAAGCTTGAGAAAAATACGTAAAGTATAAATAAAGAAGGGGCTTGCCAGTAGCCTCTTTTGCCCCTCTCAACCACCCTGGGCATTCCTCATGGTAGTTGTCCCCACAAAGAATGGAGGACTTTGCCTTTTTATTAACTACATTTCTCTAAACTGAGCAACAAATAAAAACGCATATCCAATGCCACTAATTGCAGACTTCTTTAATATCACATGAGGCGCTCAGTATTTCATCAATATTGGCTTATTTTCAGGATACTATCAACTGGCAATGGAGAAATAATAAAATCCAAGGACGTCGTTTGTCACCAAATTTGGATAATTCAAATATACTTGGATGCTATTAGGACTTACCAGAGCTCCTAAACATTTCAAAAGGTTATGGATGAATAATTCTGTGGATTTTCAAATCAGTGTGTCACAGTTTACCTTGATGATATTACTTTCTATTCCGCAAACTTCAATTAGCACCTGCAGGACGTAGGAGCAGTACTTTGTCAAATTTAAGGAAGCAAACCTTGCCATTAATGAGTCTATACTGATACTCTGCACTAGAGAGTTAAAGTTACTAGAACACATTATCTCACCAGAAGGAAAAGACACTGATCTCTCTAAAGTTGAAGCCATTTCTATGTGCCTATCCTGAACAATGCAGCTGAACTCCTGAGTTTCTTGGTAACCGTCAAATACTATTGGCCTTTGTTCCAAACTTCAGTAAGGTAGCTGCCCCATTTTACCAACTTCAGAAGAAGGGAACCCTTAAGATCTGGGCTGCTAGATGGTAGCTCTCTTCTGCGCCCTGATTTCAACTGCACAAATTCTTGACCACTTGCGTTGATTGATTGTAAATAGATAAACTGGGGCATTAATAGTATGAAAACTATTATTGTCAAATGCTTAAATGCAACGTTCATAAAGGGTCCATCGCCAAACAGGTGCTTCTTCTTGAAGATATGTTGTTACTGGTAGGAAACACTTTCCCTAGTCTCTTCATGTAGAACCAAGAAGAGACTTGATAATAATAACCTAAGGATATCTGATCCTTGCACTCTTATCCTAAGAGTAACGCTATACAACCAACATATAAACAACCAAATTATTATCATGGTAAAATCTAATTCTATTAGGGAATACTTGGGGGTTTTATAGTAAAAATTGGCGCACAACTTTTCAGCTGTCTGCTGTGGATTATTTTCTCTCCTATATTAAATTGACTTTAAAGTTTTAGGCACAGAATCTTGTCAAGTATCTTTGCCATGATTCCCTTAGGTAACATAATCCTTGATTTTTTGGCAACCATTTTATTGGTATTAGGAACTCAAAACCAATTGATTCATGTTGTATTTTCCAATGAAAATCCTACCATTAACCATAAATGTTAGAACACTTAGGTAGTTTCTGAAAACTCCCCATCCGTTTGCTTCAACAATTTCACATAATTTGACTATAAGTTGTTGCTCCCGCATTGGATTCTTGCTCAATTTCATTGGGGATGATTCCTGATGAGAATATCTTTAGTCAGCAACCGTTGCCAAGATATTAATATGTCCACTGCAATAATTTGATTATTGAGTCACTTCCTTTATCTAATTCATGCTCAATATTGTTGGGGATGATTCCTGACAAGAATAACTTTAGTTGATAACTGTTGCTGAGATATATTATTGTAACCCATAATTGTCAAATTAATTATTTGTCAATAGGTTGTATAATGTGGTCAACTGAAATTCCAACTATCCCCCTCTTGACCAGTTTATCCAGTGGAAGATAGAACCCTCAAGAATGGAAGTTGACTCATCTTTGGGACCATCTAGTACTAAAAAAGAAGTTGACTCATCTTGTGCTTATGGTGGATATCATATCTCTATGACCTCAGCTGAGTTCAGCTCTGTTCACACTCAACGCCCATATGCTCTGCTCAGCTTTGTGACTTCTTGTCCTTGATTGCTGCCCATTGACACATCTTCTTAAGCGTGATTCCTGCAACATCATGCATGCCAGTCACATCTCCATGTTATTGCAAAAAGATGAACTAGTCCACCTGTACAAACCCCAGGATGGGTTCTCAATGGCATCTTGCCATTCAACCTGTACCAACCCCAGTACATGTTTCAGAAACTTGTGAATAGGGACTATTCCAGCGAATTGAGCTTCAGACCATCCTTTTTTTAGTACTATATGGTGAGTTTCAGACCATCCTACCCTTCCAAAGCTCAGGACTCATGCCCATCATTAACTTTACCTTCCTTCACACTCAGAGTTTGAAAATATCACCAGATGCATCACCACACAAAGAAAAGGATTGTTTATAATAGATTCTACTTTTTATATTTAAATTTTATTTGAGGTGGGCCAACCTGGGGATGATACCGCACTGATTAGGGAAGTGAAGAAAATGGGAAAGGAGGATAAAACCTGGAAAACCTCCATGCGCGGCATATTATAGGCCAGGAACTCCATGGACCGCCTTTGCTATTCGCTATCTCAGTTTGGGGCATTGGTGCGCAAAACCAACACAGTCAAAATCGTCCCCTACCCAAAGTCCATTACTGGGATTGAACTCGGGAGGCAGTGGTAGAGGGTCCATACTCTACCACTGGGGTATCCTCCCTCTACTTTTTATATTATTTACGCATCTTTTTATCTTTTTATCTCTTTTTTTATGATTACTATTTTAATTATTCTATAATTTTTCTTTAGTCCAATAATTTAAAAATTTTACATGGACTCTAATGACTATTCATTTTATTTAACTGAGGCAAGCTGACCATGGGACAGCCATTACCAAAAGAAAGAAAAAAATGACATGAAACCTGAACAGGGTCAACTCCATTAAAGAAAGTTTTTCCACCTCCGGATTGGGACTCAAATTTTTCTGGTAACTTCATAGTAAGGTTTTCGTGTTATTAGACCTACTAACCGCCAATAGCTTCCTTTGGCTGGCACCCTGATCGATGTGCGAAGGGCGGGAATCAAACCTGCAACCTTCAGGTTGGTAGCCATACACCTTTACCAACTTGCCTTCCACCCCCTCTAATGACTATTCAACCATCTTTAATATTCTTGGTCATATAGGCATTATTTGATGATTTGGTGATAATTTCAAACGTCCCATCCATAGGGCATCCAGCTTGTTTTTCCTTTTTTTAATTTTTCTCCATCATTATTTGTGACACAAACATTAGATTAATTCTGTCATTAGATCTGTACACAATCCTCTATGCGAACAGATTAACTTAATACATTTTCTCTATCCAAATTTGTATGAATCTAATCCTATTTCTTTTTTTAGTACTAGATGGTAATCTGATCCTATTTCTTGGATTTAATTTGCTAACTTGAATGTTAGATTAATTTCGCTAATAGATCTGTTAATGATCCCCTACTTGCACAGATTAATTTGGTAACATTTTTTCTTTAACAAATTCATCTGGATCTGGTCATATATTTCAGAATTCCTTGCCTTTCTCATTAATTAACTAATTTAAGATTGGCTGAATTCATCCATCATTCTCTGGATTAATCACCTTTCATTTTGATCTTATCTAATGCCTCAGGACTTCTCATGATGGACCCAGTTGAAACCTGAGCTGGTCCTGCCAACCGCTTTTATTTCAAGTAGATGTCTGGTGGAACAGATTCTCTTGCAGTGCTAGATAGTTCTGCATCTAGATTTGAAAGGCATTTCCCCAAATTTTTGGCAGTTTCTTTCTCCCCATGAGGAATTATAACATTCACAAATTGTCATGATTTCTTCTCCCAATTTTGGGTGGCAAATTGTCCTGTCACTCCACTTTTCCAATAGTGGCTTGTTGATTTATCCTTCCACTTAGATCCATTAGGTTTCTTCCCAGTTACAACTTGATTATGCTGATCAACAACTTTTTCAATACTCTATGTAATTTTTTCTTCTAGTTCCACTATAGTATGATTGTTCTCAGTTTAAATTTCCTCATAAATTTGATTGGGCACATAAAAAGTTTCTCCCAACATCTTCAGATGGTCCATCATCTGCAAGATTGTTATTTTCATTACTAGTTTCACCACCATAATATGATGCAGTTTATGGTAGTGCTAAAGTGCCATCTGCATGGCTATGCATGCATCAAAGCCAGTCAGCACTTTCACCTCTGCCAAGATCTTGAATTCTTGTTAAAACTGATTGGTGAAACTAGCCAGTGTCTCATTCTTGCAGAATTGTATGCCCATAAATTCTTTTTTGCAATTTGCCACTCAAGCAGGGCTTCTAAACTTCAACATGATCACTACTTTTGCATCAGCATATGACCAGTTGTTCCCATTGAGGTGAGGTAGCACCAATGATAAAACTTATAGGTTATCTGATTATTCTCGGCCTATAACCCTATAAATGTATTAACTGCACAAGCTTGGGTTGTTGTGCAATTCTCCACATTATTGATAGTGAAAATAATCGTTGATAATAGTATGGCAACTATTAGAGATATTTGAATTGAAGTACTAGAAATTGGTCCAAAACTCAGCCAGTATTTCCTCTCAAAATATTTATGATCTTCTGAATAAGATTTTGCCCTGGTACTGCCTAAATCGATCTATGCTCAGATCCCTGTTTACAGTTTCTCTGTGACACACAGTCAGCAATCCCTGATTCAATTCAGCTTCTCTAAATCCCTGCTCAGACCTTACCCTTTATCCTAAAGAGTCTCCCAATTAGAGCCACAGCAATATTTTCCTTGAAAAAGAATAGAACTCAAAGTGGATTTTTAAAAAGTATAATAAGATAGTATTTTGGTAAAAGTGGTCTGGTAATTGATGATACTTTATTAATGAATTCTTTAGGGAACTTATAATGGGGAATTTGGCACCCAACTCTCATTTGGCATCTTCTTGATGAAACGGCAGCCATGGCCATTAAATTACCATCCTTGTCTCAGCAGTGATGGTCTTCCCCATCCTGGCTAGGATTTCGTCATTGGACATCCTTGAGACCTAAATGGAAAGAGTCAGAAACTGTCCCTAAAGTTTTCCTCTTGATCCAAGCAAACCAACAATATTTGGCAAGAGACCTGCTAGGTAATGGGACTTGTTACTCACTAAGGCAGGTCATGAACTAACTGATCAATTACTAGTTGCAGGCAGCAAACTTACCTTGCAACTTAATCCTTAAATTTCCAATCAGTTGGTGATGAAACCCAACTAATCCCAATTGGGCCACTTGATAGTTAATCAACTATCAGATGCCCCTATTTCGTTGGTAACTCTGCCCAACAAGGTCTTAAGCATTAATACAGATAGATCCACAACAGAACTAACCCAGGCGATTAACCTAAAATTCCCTAAACATTGTTACCTCAAAATCAGTGTCAAATGATATCCAATTCACTTTTCGTTAGGGAATTATCCCTTAGTAATCCCTGGTAATCTAGTCAGCTGGGAATATGTTCAAAAGTACCAACACATCCCCCCTATTTCCTAGATTTCCAGCGAGAAAAGGATTGGGGCAGAAGAACACCGCTTTGAACACTCAGTCATTCACTTCATTTGTTCAAGTGAAGTATTATCAATCAGTACTCAATGCTGCTCAGAATGACCTTTTTCATGCGGCTCTCTTCCTCTTCCTCCTCACTACCACTTACTCAGAGTGTGGTCCCCACAACCTTCTTTTGTGCCAGGCTGATCTAGTTATGACAATATTAATCCTAGGAGCCAGTTTCCCCCCATCAGGGCATATGACCCTCTGTCATATCCAGGATTTTTGGTCTGGCATCCTCAATTTCCTGATTTTCTCCTCATCCTTGACAGGAGATTCTTTCCATCAATGTTCATTTTGCAGTGCACTTAAGAATGCTCATTTGTGTTCGCCCTCGTTATTTTCTCTTAATAACCTTTTGGCTCATATTATTTTTAATTCTCTGGAGAGCTTGTCCCACTAATTTTGAGATTAATTTCTTAAAAATTGGAGCTTAATTAATTTTAGAGTTCATAATGTTGACTATCATCTATGTTGTAGATCCCCTCTATCATCCAGCTCATATGTCAAATTCCAAGTCTCAGTACCAACAGCTGCTCAATAGCTTGTCTGATGAAGACCTTTGGCTCTTCCAGCGGATGAGTCAATCTGCGCACTGGAACCTTTTCTATGGTCCTTCCAGGACTTATACTCCTAGTCAAGTACCAGTAGCCAGTCCTTCCATGAAATTACTGGAAATGGTAACTAAACCTGCTGAAGCCTGGATTAGTTATTGTCTCAAATGCCTTGTGACCAATACTTCCTCCATTGTTGATTCCTGAGTTAGATTTTGAAACTCTCCTGGATTCAGCTCCTTTCGCAGATACTCCTAACATCATCATCAAACCTCCTTAATCAATGACCTTTTCTCTTGATAATATGTTCCTCACCAGATCTGACTTTCTTTCAGAGTTCCTCTTCTGACTTGGTCAATATTACAAGCCAGTTGTCTTGGCCACCAATTTAACCATCAGCAACAGCGTACATTTTGAACTCCCCTATGCAGAATTAAGGAGCCTAAGTCACCAAGACTTTGTCCATAGCACAAACTCTTCCGATTTTGAAAACGTCCTAAATCAGGATATTGCAGCCTATGCTCTTCACTTTGTGGCCAAGTTTTTTTGAAGTTGGGCAACAAAGCTTCCAGCCTCTCCTGGATTTCATCACTCATCCTGCTTCAGCTTCTGAGAAGCTTGTAGTCATCATCTGCAGGATGCCATTAGCTCCTTGCACAACTATCTTGTTTCTGGTGCATCTCATCAGTATCTTCCACTGATGGCTTTGATAGGGGGCATGATTTGGCAACCCCACTTAGTATCCCTTGGTTATTGCTGGACCATATGTCTGGTGTTCTTGACAAAGCACATCGACAAGTGTTCAAGACCAATCTTCTGGCTCCAGTGCCATATTGGGATTACTCAGGGTTATTCACTGACTGCCTCTTCATATACTGTTGCTTCCCTCCCCACTCCAGGGCATTGAATTTGGCATCTGATATTTCAATTTTTCCCCTAGTCACTTTCTCACAGGGACCTGCGTTTACTCAATTAACTTGTTTTCATGTAGGTCTAGCCCTTGCTAGTTTCCAATCTCATATTTGATGGGTTATTTATTCCTACTGTGACCCATCCTCCCTCCCTCAAGAGGTGACAGGCAGAATCATCCCCAAATCAAGGGTAACCAATAAAAAATAAAAAATATAAAAGTATATCAGTTTTTCTATGTGTTTTTTAATAATCTTTTTTTTATATTTTTATCAATCTACTATTTTTTTTCTTCTTTTTTTCATGGGACTTGACCTTTTTTCAGTTCAGCAATCCATCTTCTTTTTTCATTTAATTCACCCAAACTGGATCCTAATTACACTTAGACCTACCAGTTTTCTATGGTTCAGAGGTTTTACTTTTTTAAGACTTAACCATCTAGTTTGGTTCAGCAGTCCTTTATTAGACCTAACCAAATCATTAGGATATTACCAAATTTAATGGTCCAGAGGTCCTTTGGGAACTTCTTTGATATTATTTTTTCCTCAATCCATTGCTTTAAATACTTAGCATGTATTTGATTTACTATTCTTCCATCCAAGAGGTTCTTGATGGAGTAAGCGTCCATCACCATCTTGGCAATAATCTTGAACGGACCTGACCACAATGCGTCCAATTTGTTTCTTCTCCAAAACCATGCATATTTCAATAGGCAACCCTTTTGCCTATTCAGTCTTCTGATAAGGCTGGTCAGTTCTTATCTCTGTCATTTTTTCTAAGATCCTTTTTTTCAAAGCAGTATAAAATTTTTACAATTGCATTTAAATAAGGATATTCATCAATCAGTTCAGGTACTGCTCAGCAACATCCCTGATGTTGGTTCCACCACCAAATATAAATTCAGCAGCAACGCGGCCTTCCTCCCATATAGTAACTCAAACGGCATTTTTCCTGTCTCTGTATGATGCCTGATATTGCAGGCAAACATCACTGAACTCAGGTATGTTCCCCACGTGGAAGTTCTTTCTGCAACCAGCTTGCTCAGCGTCATGGCCAGCATCCCATAACTTGTTCCACCAGTCCATTTGTCTCCAGCCAGTAAGGTACAGACACAACTCCTCAGATCCCCATTATTTCATTTAATTGTGGGATCACATGAGATGTGAAATTTATCCCATTATTGCTCAGTAGGACCTGTGGGAATCCATTTCAGTATACTACTTGATCTAGGATGAACTTCACAGTACTAATAGTGTCTACTTTTTCCAGGGTCTTTATATTGACCCATCTCATCAGATGATTTATCACAACTATTATGCACTTGACTCCCCCTATGTTCATTGTCAGCGGTCCCATCACATCAATGGATACCATATGCCAAGCAAATCCAGGGCGGACCAGTCAGTATCCAGTTGTATTCTTATGTGGCTTGTCAACTGGCACTCCACACAGCAAGCCAGATAGTATGTGACATCATAGGTGATTGACTCCCAGTAGTAATACTGACATTTATGGTCAGTCATTTTTCTGAGGCCTCCATGCCTAACAACCTTATGAGCAGCTTGAACAATAGCTTTTCTTTCCAATGACTTTAGAAATATTAATCGCTTCCCATTGATCATCTTAGAAACTTGTTTATCCATGGTCTCAGTGTTTTCCATCATTTTTGAAGGCACCTTGGATTTCTCAGGGCTTGTTCACAATTTCTCCATCGACCATTCTATGGAATAGCACACCCACCTGCTGGTATACTATCTGGACCATTGGTAACTGCAATAAGACATCCGCATTTTGATGAGAAGCCCCTGCTTGGTGTACAATCTCATAATCGTAAGCCTGTAACATCAGTGCCCATTGAGCCAGTCGTCCTTCTGGTTCTCATAAATTGTGAAGCCAGCGCAACAAGGAGTGGTCCATCACCACTTTGAAGTGCGTTCCATGGATGTACACTTGAAAACTGTTTATAGGCGTAAATGACTGCAAGCATTCCCACTCAGTTACAGTGTAGTTCCTCTCAGCAGCTGATAGTGTCCAGCTCAAATATGCCACCATATGTTCGTCCCCATGTACATCTACTTGGCTCAATATGGTGCCAATTTCCATCAATGAAGCATCAGTTTGTTTAATAAATTCTTGATCAAAATTCAGATATTTCAAAATTGGAGAATCTATCAAGTACTGACGTAACTCATTAAAGGTATTTCTGTGCTCCTTTTTTAGTACTAGAGGTATTTCTGTGCTCCTTCATTCCAAACAAATCCTTTCTTTGGATCCCTCAACAGATGGAATAAGGGCTCAGAGATTCTGGCAAAATACTAAATAAATCTTCTATAGTATCTCATCATTTCAAGGAACACTTGGATATCTTGGACACTTTTTGGCATGTCCATTCATTTTATGGCTTCAATATTCCGGGATTGCAGCTGCAGTCCACTAGAGTTGATCACAAATCCCAGATATTCCAACTCTTTCTTGAAGAAATGTTACTTCCTCAGCTTATTCTTCAAGTTGACCGCGGATAGTCTCTTGAACACTTCCTCCAAGTGGTGCAAATGGTCAGTAAACATCCTACTGAACACATTTATATCGTCTAAGTACACCAGGATGCATAAAAAACTTCAAGTCATTTAGTATTGCATCCATGGCCCTCTGGAACGTCACAGGTGCATTGTACAGACCCTGGGGCATCCTCGTCAGTTGATATAGCCTCTGAACGGTGGTAATTGCACATTTTTCTTGGTCTTCTCTTGGCAGATCAAGTAGTCAATATCCCAATATTAGATCCATCGTGGAGAAATACTTCGCTTCTCCCAATCAATATAGCACATCATTGATTCTTGATAGTGGTTATAAATCCTTCTCTATAATCTTGTTCAGCTTCTGATAGTTGATACCACCCAATTAGAGCCATCCTTCTTCTTCACAATAAGAATTGGACTCGCCCAAGGACTTGACAATGGAATTAGAAGCCCATGCTTCACTGGTTTGCTGATTTCTTGCTCCACTACCACTTTGCCGCCTTTTATCATCAAATTGGTCTCATCCTGATCGGTAAATTTTCCCCTGTATTGACCTTGTGGATCACATCTCTCATGCATCTGAAATTGTGATCATCCTGGGCAAATACTTCCCAATATTTTTTGAATAATTTGAGGACCTCCTCTTGCTGTCCTTCCGCAGATCAGCGAGTTTCTTTTGATCAACCAATAGATTGATACCCCTTGGTTACTTCAGCCAGTAATCCCATTTCATTGAGGGTCCCAAAATTGTGGAATTTCCTCAGTTCAGCCATCAGAGTTAGATGAACAAACGTTATGATCTGATTCTTCTCAATCTTCATTAGTTTTTCACTTAAATTTCCCAGGAGAACTTGAATTTCTCCGTGGCCCAGCACTATTATTCCAGAAGTTACCCAAGGCTCTACTCTGGACTTCTTCCCGGGGCTTCTAACCCCCCCATACAGCAGCTCTGGTATCTCCAATGTCAACCCTGTGTTGACTATCATCTGCAATCCTGGCGGTATGGTCTTCTCATTCTTAATCCTCAATGGAATTCCCCAGTTCTCTAGGATTTTCATTGACATATTACATTGCTTCTGACCAACTAATTGATACCAAATCAGGATAATGCTGTCATTGTGTATTAAGTTGTAAAAAGTTGTTTCTCCTATTCAGTGGAGCTTCACCATCCTTTTGATATACAAATGATAACGTCTGACCCGATATGGTCAACATATTATCCTTTAAGTTACATTTAACTCCATACTTGCATAGAAATTCCATCCCGATCAGAATGTCATAGTTTTGGTTGGCCAAAACTATTGCTGGCGCAGATACCACCAAGGACCTAGATTGTAGTGGCAAAGCGCTATACGCTCCACAGAAGATGGTGGTATTTGGCCCAGATGTCCCATACTACTTTTTATGTTCTAAGTCCTGCAAGATCTTCATCTTCTTTACCATCTTGGTCAAGACAATGTTAATGAGTGCTCCACTGTCAACAATCGCCCTCACCCGCACTCAATTCACTTGTATGTCTATATATATACACCCAGAGTATTGCTATATAGTGTTTACTGAGTGTATAGCGGCATTATTAGCTGAATCAAGGGTGTGAATAATTTGCACTAATAAATTAGGAAACAATTCCTTTATCACACTGAGGGTGATTGACAAACTGGCCTCATCTAATCAGACTTCAGACAATTCTTCAGGATTATTGGTGGCTCAAATCTTTTTCACCAGTTGTTGGGCGTACAGCCAGGAAACTTCCTTAATTATCTCAGTATCAATTCCCTTTGCCCTAGATCTGGTCGCTCCATTTATGTCCCAATAGACCACTTGATACAGTTGATCCTGCGCATCTTTGTCCACGAACAGATCACTGATATCAATTTCCTTGGTCATGATGTCAGGAGGAACAGGCTTCTCTGCAGATCTATACTGTTCCCTGTCTAGGCCGCGGGCCCTTTTCCTGATTCCTTGGTGGCAGCTTACTCTTTCTCTTGGACCTCATTGATTTTATCCTTTGGCTTCTTACAGTGCATGGTGAAATGTCCTATCCCACCACATTCATAGCAGACCTTTTCTTTCTTATTCATCCATATGGATTCTTTGGGCTTATTTCTTGGCATAGTTCAGTTGTTTGTCTTTTTAGCACCTTCATTCCCCTTTGTGGGATTCAAATTGTGCACATTTTGGATTTGAAACTTCTGTTTGGAGAATCAAAGATTGCTCCCAAAATTTTTAAATTATCTACCATTTGAGAGATAGTTATTTCCGTCATAATGGAAGACATCATGCAGTGAAAATTGTGATAGGGACAAAGGGCCGCTTATAAGGAGATTCTGGCATTGAAGTCATCCAGTACCTTCTCTCCAACCAGAATTTGTGACTCCTGATAGAACCTATCTGCAAAGCTTGCTAAAAACTCATCTTTATGGAACTGGATTCCCATAAACTCCTGCTTGCGCTTGACATGCGCATCAGACTCCTGAATTCCTTCATGATGGCCGCCTTGGCCTTCGCATACAAACAGCTGCCCCCTCTAGGTGGGGTAACCATAAGTTCTGACAGTAGGTGTCTAGGTAATTCATGACCATCAACGCCTTTTGACAATCACCATAGCCATACATGGTCATATTGAACAGTCAGAAAAATGCTGGGCGTTATCCCAATGGAATGTCAGCGATTTTGGCATAGCCTTAAATTCCTATGATCTATCTCTAGCTAATTCTCTAGGTTTGGCCACTTGGCTCACTAGAGGAGTGACTTCAGGCATCATCTCTAAAATGGCAGCAAGAGCGTGCAGCATGTTTCTTGGGTATTCGACTTCCCAATTATTGTACAAGTACTTCTTTCTTCTGCATTGCTTGCCACAATTTGCTCACAATCACATTTATGAGTTTTAAGTTCCTTAACCTGTTTAATCAGTCGCTCTATATTATCACTGAAATTTCTCAAACAAACAAATTCACTTCTCACCCTGTTTTCAGATATAAGACCTCTCAGTTTAGGTCCCCTTCTTTCTTCTTTAATGAAGTTACTTTTTCAACTAACTCATTCCTGAAACTTGTGACATTATCAATCCCTTCATCCATCTTGGTGACTCTCTCTTCTAAGGCTGCAAATTTCTGATGATCCGCTGAGTTTAGGGCATTCTGATTTATGGTGGCTAACTCCATCCATAGTTTTCATGATTTGTCTTTGTATAACATCCTTATAAGTTCTTCTACACAATTACACCCTCTGTAGTGAGCACCAATTTGTAAAAATTTATAGGTCTTGATACTATTCAGCTGATAACCCCTATAAATTTATTACTTCACAGGTTCTGTTCTTGTGCAATCCGTCCATATTGTATAGTATTTGATGTTATTGATTGATGATAATATGATAACTATTATCCATAGTTGAGTGGAATTCTTAGATTCTGGCACAACACTCAGCCAGTATTCCCGCTTGAAATACTTAGATGTCCTAAAATAATGATTTGTTCCCTCATGCTGTCCAGCCCAATCTTCTCTGAGATTCCCTGGTGATAGTCTCTTTGGTCCAACACACAGTCAGCAGCAATCCCCAATTGTTTCTCCTTCTTCTCTAAATCCCCGCTCAGATCTTACCGTTTCCTTAAAAGAGTCTCCCAATTATTGCACACAGCAATAATATCCTTGAGAAGAATAGAAAAATTGAAAGCTGATACAGTTTACTCTCAAACTATATATCAGATGTAAAACTATAGAACTTTATATCTGTAGTACTATCTAACTGTTTTTTATTATATGTGAATTCTAGGGAATTTATAGTGAGGATTTTTCATCAAACTCTCAGTTGACTCCTCTTCAATGAAATGGCAGCCAATGCCATTGAATCACCCATCCTCATCTCAGCAGCGATGGTCTTCCCCATCCTGGCTAGGATTATATCATTAAACATCCCCAAGACCTAAATGAAAAGAGTCAGAAAACGTGTCCCTAACTTTCTCCTCTCAATCCATTTGAACCAACCATATTTGGCTAGCGACCTGCTTAGGTAATGGGACTTGTTACTCATTAAGGCAGGTCATAAACCAACTGATCAATTCGCTAGTTGCAGGTGGAATCACTCGCCTTGCAACTTAGTAATTACATTCCCAATCAGTCAGTGAGAAACCTGACTAACCCCAATTGGTACACCTGATAGTTAATCATCAATCAACTATCAGATGCCCCCATTTTGTCAGCAAATCCACTTGATGAGATCTTAAGCATTAGTCCAGATCAATCCCTGATGGATACGTCTGGATGAATATCCTAAAATCCCCCAAACATAGTTACTCCAAAATTAGGGTCCACTGATTTCCAATTCACCTCACAATAGAAAATTATCCCCTAGCAATTCCTGGTAATCTAGTTGGCTGGGAATATGGGCAAAAATCCCAACAACCAGATTCTGGAAATCAGTACTAAGACAGTCCATTAAAGTCACTTCTTTCTGATGGTCTGCATATTCAAACATGTTCATCTCAAAGAGATGAAAAGATGCTGGGGTGTTATTCTGGTGAAAGGTGGGCAACTTTGGCGTATTTCAAATTTCCTTGGTTGCTCCACACATGGGAGATTCTTTCCCAACGACTTGAGAAGCCATAGGAGTGTCTTCAAGAGTCATTTCTGACACAACAGAAAATAAGTTAAGCATATTTTGGGGCAGAGAGTTCATCCTTATTGGAGTTTTGCATTCATTTTTGTTGGACTCATTTTCCTCAAATTGCGCACAATCAAATTTTTAATTTTCCAACTCCTCAATACACTTCATCATTTTCTCCATATTATAATGAAACTGCCAGATACATTCTCAGTCTGCTTCACATTTGGTCTTTTGGAATAGAACTTCCTTAATAAGTTCACCCTCTTTCCGCTTCAAAGAGGCAACTTTTCCACACAGATTGTTATTCAAATTTCCCACTTTTTTAAGCATTTCTTCTGCTCTAATTACACGCTCCTTCAAGGTATTGACATTAGCTTGAGATTCTGAGCTAAGCACATCCTGATTGATGGTCTTTAACTTCATCCAGAGCTTCTGAAGCTCATTCTTATAAGACATTGTAGTTTAAATTGGCTTTTGACAACTCAACTACCTCCTGTAGTGAGAACCACTTTTTATTAAAATCTGGGCTGCTAGATGGTAGCTCTCATCTGCGCCCTGATTTCAACTGCATAAATTCTTGACCACTTGCGTTGATTGATTGTAAATAGATAAACTGGGGCATTAATAGTATGAAAACTATTATTGTCAAATGCTTAAATGCAACGTTCATAAAGGGTCCAGCGCTAAACAGGTGCTTCTTGAAGATATGTTGGTACTGGTAGAAAACACTTTCCCTATTCTCTTCATGTAGAACCAAGAGGAGACTTGATAATAATAACCTAAGGATATCTGATCCTTGCACTCTTATCCTAAGAGTAACGCTATACAACCAACATATAAACAACCAATTTATTATCATGGTAAAATCTATTTTTATTAGGGAATACTTGGGGGGTTTTATAGTAAAAATTGGCGCACAACTTTTCAGCTGTCTGCTGTGGATTATTTTCTCTCCTATATTAAATTGACTTTAAAGTTTTAGGCACAGAATCTTGTCAAGTATCTTTGCCATGATTTCCTTAGGTAACATAATCCTTGATTTTTTGGCAACCATTTTATTGGTATTAGGAACTCAAAACCAATTGATTCATGTTGTATTGGCCAATGAAAATCCTACCATTAACCATAAATGTTAGAACACTTAGATAGTTTCTGAAAGCTCCCCATCCGTTTGCTTTGAACAATTTCACATAATTTGACTATAAGTTGTTGCTCCCGCATTGGATTCTTGCTCAATTTTATTGGGGATGATTCCTGATGAGAATATCTTTAGTCAGCAACCGTTGCCAAGATATTAATATGTCCACTGCAATAATTTGATTTTTGAGTCACTTCCTTTATCTAATTCATGCTCAATATTGTTGGGGATGATTCCTGACAAGAATAACTTTAGTTGATAACTGTTGCTGAGATATATGATTGTAACCACCAATCATCAAATTAATTAGTTAATAGGTTGGGTAATGTGGTCAACTTAAATTCCAACAGGAATCCTTTTAGGACTTCACTAACACTTCCTACCAGAGTTTTGTTAGCCTAAGAAATGCATTACTTCAAGCTCCTATTCTGATTTTCACCAACTTTGAAGAAGAATTCCAGGTGTTCAAAGATACTAGTGATTTAGCCATTGGGGCTGTGCTCACATAGTTATGAGGAAGAAAGCACCTACCTGTAGAATTCATTTTCTAAGAAATTTGCCCCAATGGAGTACAACTACCCAACATATGAGAAAGAGGTTCTGGCAGCGGTATTTGTAATTAGTAAATTTCAGTATTAAATGTTAAACTGGTTGGTCATAATATTCACTGACAACTCAGCGATTAGTTTTCTACTTAACAACACTATTCCAAATGAATGCCAAGCATTCTGGAGATATGAGCTAATGGAGTTTGATTTGAAGTTTGTGCACCTTACTGGACAGCTCAATGCAGTTGCAGATAGGTTATTTCAAATTCACAACAACCCATCAGGACTGACAATCTTCCATATGGGGAAGGTAATTTTGAAAAGGTGCTCCTACAGATATGGAAATTAATAGAAGATTTCAAAGTGTCAAGCAATGTCCAAATATAACTCCATTCAAGTAACGTTGTTCAAAATTTCTACCCTTTGAAAGTCACCTATATGTATGCACCAAGAATCAGTGGCCCAGGTGATTCCAAGAAATCAACGCATGCAGCGGATAAAAGAGGCCCACAATGATGCCGTACATTTCAGAGCACAAGCCACTTAGTTGAGACTTTTTGCTGTATACTGGTGGCCAAATTCCTACACTGAAATCAGTAACTACATTGCCACATGACATGCCTGCCAAGTCTTCAGTAAGTCTCCAGGTGCCCAGAAACCTCTGAACTCTATAGCAACACCTGGACTATTTGAGATGTGAGACCTCAATATTGTAGAACTTTAAGAGTTTCAATTGATAGATCAAAGTGTTTTAGTATCCACTAAATACTTACCCATTGTCCTGTCACCAAAGCAGTTTCTCAAGCTGATGCAACCACCAAAGCCTAGTTCCTAAATGAAGAAATATTTACTATCTATGGGCCACCTTGCTTTATCTGACTGGGGATTGCACTTCAAAAATAAATTAATTGAGGGAATGATATCTTAGTTATGCACTCAGCACTCTATGATACCATCATACAACCCTCAGTGTAATGGCCTAACTGAATGGATGAATCAAATACTGATGTATGCTTTGGGACAGAGTATCACAGACAACCCTGACAAATGGCCCAAACACTTACCCACCATCTTCTGGGCGTACCAAACTAAAATTAATAGTACTACTAACTATATACATATGATTAACATTTGGAATAAAATTCTAGCTTAATACATTGGCTAAGCAACTCAACAACTGTTTCTCATCAACTCATCATCTTAATGGTCTTACATGTAGAAACTGATACAAAATCATGCCATCAAATGGAGGCTAACTATGACAACTGCCTCAAAACCCTCCAGGTGTTTATAGTAAACCTAGTCCTTCTATACCAAAAGGAGATTATGAACTCCTGCTCCAAGAAAACTCACCCACACTTCAAAAGGCTGTTTAGAGTTATTAAAGTACTCCCCTATGGAAACTACAACCTAGAAACCCTTAACATAGTACCATACCATTCAATCATCAATGGCAACTGTCTCAAATTATACCAATATAAAAACAAATGGGCAGAGTGTCAAATGGGTCAATGATTTACTAATATTTTGTCAAATAATAATTTAGCTACTCTATGAAGATTCACTTTTTATCATGAGTTTTTCTGATTCTCCTAAAATATTTTAGGCTCTAAAATATCCCTAAAAATGGGTATAAAAACCCTTTTCTAGTATCAAAATAAAGGATCAGATTATAGAGTTTAAAATTAAGCTTGAGTTTATTTTATTTCATTAAAGTGAGATACAAGCAGAGTTACCTGGCATTGTACAGGCTTATTTATAAGCTTGCACTGACAGACTAAAGGCTGTGCCAGCACTATGCTTGAGTCACATGGACTGACAGCTTTGCTGTTACCCTTGTGGCTGGTGAGCTGGTTATCCTAAATCTACTTTTTTAATCTATAATAATCTACTTGAAACTCTAATATTGATTTTATTTAGTTTTGGGTGAGCAATTGGTGAATTAGCTATATTAACACTTTGTTGACCGGCAATTTTACACAGAAACTGTCATATCACCAGCTATTATTTTGTAATTGAATATGGAAGTAAATTAAAAGATTCTAAATAAACTCTAATAAATTTATTTATACTGAATGAAATGAAATTAAACTTTGGATATATTTTTATATAACTTTTAATATTTTTGTTTGGTATTATATTGTTGACCGATGATGAGTTAACTCGTCACCGGTCAACAATGTGTTAATAAAAGCAAGTGTGTATGTGCACGATGTTCACCCAAAACTACAGTATGTAGAGCTTTGAAAATTTGGATATAGGTGGACAGGAGGGGGTCCGTATGCACCCCAAAGCCAGATTTTTAATTTTTATAAAAAACCAAAAGGTTTTATCTATATGAAGTAATAATTTTATGTTTTTATTGGAAATGGTATATTGTTACGGCTGAGCAATTTGATATTCTGTTGATTCGATAGTTTAACACGTTCGTTGCCATGTCATCCAAATATGGGTGACGGGTATACTTCCGTGGGCTCCATCACACATACTTGGATGACAGGGCAACGAATGTGTAACGAACAATCCAAAGGTTTAGCATCGCTAATAGCAATTTCAAATATGACATCTTAAATGAAATAGTATTGGTAAAAAACCACCCAAAACCACCATTAGTGCTCTGAAGGAGACGTAAGAAAAAGGCGCGCAAAATGAAGTTCCTAGCTGCGTGGGTAGAGGTTAGATATAAAATAAAAATATTAAAAAATTCATATTATACCATATTTTTATTAATTTATATTTTGATAAAATATTACTTATGTTAAAGTAATATAGTATTTGTTAAAATAGTCTAAACACATTTGTGGTGATTATGGACTATTGGGACAATGGGTTACATTTTTTTAATATTTTTTTCACTTCCTAGCATTCGACAATTTGTCGATAACATTTGGGCCCCGTGAGAAACTCAACTGAATCACGCTGGGCGGCGAACGTGTTAAATGGTTTTGGCAAGCGGTTGGTGATTTTAAGTCGATTCAATAGGTTTAATTAGTTTTGGGCGAATAGTTAGTAGATTTTGACTAATTCGATAGGTTTGTTTATAATTAAATTTATCGATGGCCATCTACCAATTTATATAAACTAATATAAATTATATTAAAGTTGAATTATACCCACAAATAATGCTGGGTAAAACGGGCTATCAATTTGATATAAAATATAATTTAATTATATCGAATGATTTATTTATTAAACCTGAGCAGCACCAAATAACACCACTAATATTTGGTTGATTTAATAGTTTCAGTTGGTTTCAACTATGACTGAGTGGTTGGTGCTTTGTGGTTGATTCGATAAGGCAATTGTTTGGCTGAGTGGGTTGGTGGATTTGAATAAATCGATGACAATGGTTTGGCTGAGTGCTTAGTAGTTATCTATATATATAAAAATGAATGTATGTGTGTATGTATGTTCCGAATGCATTCCTATACCATTCATCCAATTGTGATAAAACTTTGGTGAGTTGTTGTGTGCATGCCTGAGAAGGTTTATAAATTTTAAAAATATTATTTTAATAGTAAAATAAAAAGTTTTATATGTAACAAGTAAAAATCCTATATATACTTTGATGGTATTCGCTATATTGTTACAGCTGAGCAGTTTAAATTTGTTTGATTTAATATTTTATATGGTTTTGTTAAGAGGTTAGTGGTCATTTGGCTAATTAACAAGTTGATTTAAATCAAGACTTTGAATCAAAATTCCAATTGCTTTTAAAAATACCTCCTCTAGCAAAATTGGCTCATCTTTCTCTCTCACAAATATCACTTTTTATAAAAAAGTGAATTGAACAAGAATTGAGAGAGCAATCAACTGCCATAATGCACTGAAAATTTTTAGAGCAGTGAACAAAGGCCAACCAACCAAGCGTAGGGAAGTCTAGCCACCTGTCTGTGTGCAGCACATAGAAATGGATGACTTGCCCATGCTGATAGTGAGTTTTACTAAGAATAATACCAAGGTTGCTGAGATGGATGAACCATCTGCTGACCTTCCCACCAGCCCAAGCCCTGACATGACTAGAAATGGGGCTGGGCATTCCACCATATATGCACCAAGTAATGAACTGGTGACATGAATGACAATAAAATGAATGAACATGTTGATGGTTCATGGAGCCCTAATGAATAGCGCAAATGATGGGGTTGACTCCCTAGGATCAATGCCCACCAACACCCAGATGACAAGTGCAACCTTCTGGGAGTGAGGCCCAATGCTGAGAACAGCAGAGTTGGGAATATTCCCCAGTGAACCTCAATCAGCAGGGGGACTGGGGCCTCACAGGGTAAGAAAATTCTTGCCAATAACACAAAAAATCTGGATGAGGTATTGGTAGGATCCAAAACTGACTCAGATTCAAATAACAAAAATTGGTGATTCAAACCAATGGAGTCAAGAAATAAAAAGCTTTCTTCTGACACAGAGAAACTTACCAAATCAGCTCAGGGTATTTGGGTGAAGAACAAGTCAGATGCCAATCCTGAAATAGCCCAGTTGGGGGGCAAATGGTCCCTGACCATAATTTATTTAGTAGCATGAGTAACTCATCAGGTGGAATGCCTAATACATAATTAAGTGCAATCCCCAATGAAGGCATTCTGACAGGGGGCCATAGCTCAATAATGTATTGACAGCTGATTCCAAATATCCAATCACTGAACCAAGCTGATCCATTGAGGACCAACCAAAGTGGGGGTGACTCTATATCAAGTGTCAGACACTCTCCTTTTCAATTAAAGAAAAAGAATGTTGGAGGAATTAGTGCTCCCAAATCTGCTACTATGATTGGCCCATCACCTGCCTAATCTTCAAATAATATTGTGGATATCAATGCTATGAGTACCCACAGTGAAAAGACTTTAGCAGATTCTCAGTGGAATCCTAACTATCAGAAAAATACAGTATATCACAAAAATAGTCTTAAAAAGGTAACAACTAATAATAGGATTACTCCAACTTCTCAGCTGAATTTGAGGAGTTCAATATTGCACGGATCTGAACCTCCATGAGGTGAAAAGATTTTACCTGTTGATGATTGGGTGCAAATTAACCAATCATTACCAAATGAGTCTGACCACTGCCAAGGTGAGAAGATATTACTTGACGCTGATAAGGTAAAAATTAACAAATCATTACCATCTGAGTCTGACCACCACTGAGGTGCAAAGATATTACTTGACAATGATAGGGTAAAAATTAACCAATCATTACCATCTAAGTCTGACCACCGCCAAGGTGAAAAGATTTTACTTGCTGGTGATTGGATACAATTTATCAAGTTATTACCACATGGGTCAGTTTTTCCTCAAAATTTTATCTTTGATCTGATAGGCTGAAAGCCTATATTATCTAATTTAGATAATTCAGCTTTACATTCTTTTGCCTCAAATACCCATGGTCTCAAAATCTGAACTAGTTTAAATAGAAAAAACTAGTATTGAGAAAAGGACCTTTCTTGGTTTTTCCCTGCCTAAACAATAAAAACATAAAAAAACTTTAACAAGCATTATTTATACTTTTATTATAAAGCAAAATTCCCACTTTAAATAAATTATTTGTGGCATCCATTGGTAGATCCCACATCAGGGACCAAATCTGAGGGATCGGACACCCAAAAGGGATCAGCAAAGAAACTTAAAGTATTACTGGAAAGGGGCAGAAACCCTGACAGCGGTCAAGTTGATGGCCAGGGCCCCAGTTAAATTTACACTGATCCAGTTGGACATGTTAGCATGTTAAGGTGTGTCCACCTGCAAGGTCAAACAATGGGAGGCCCTCCAGTTTCCATAAACTACAGTAACTCAGTGGGTCTCTAAAGGAATCAAGCCAGCCATTGCAGCTATATGGTGTGACCATAAATTTTCTGCCAGAGTGGCCAAATGCTGGCTTGACACCCAAATCTCAATCAATATGGCGGTACAATTCGAGGTGTCTCATGTTTGAACCGAAGATGCCCTGGAGTGGATGAAAATCCATGTGGACTACAAGGTGATAGAGGCTGCCATCCAAAAAGATTTAAAACTGGCGGACACAAAAGCCTGGATGGAGGCTAGCATCAACCTATTAAATGTGATGGAATACAACAAAGTGGGCATTATGGCACATTATGCCCAAGCTTTCAGGAGCTTGGGCCTCAACCCAACAAATTTAGCCAAATATGCTAGATGTTTTATGAACGCATCTATGGCCCTCAAATGGGCCAGACACTCCATTCCGGTGGACACAGCGCTGGAATGGTACAACACAACCTTCTTCTCAGAGAAAGCACTACTGTGGATTGCAGCTGGGTTTAAGGCAACTGAGGCCTTACACTGATTGTATACCCATATTCCACCTGCCACTGCATCAGACCTGATGAAAGTGGGCTGGACAAAGGAAAAGGCAGTGGAATGGGGACCCTTTAGGGATTGATCATCAGAAGAGGCCATCAACTGGTCCACCAACAGATTCACACTGATGGAGATGAAATACTGGTTCTGAGTGGGGGCCAGTATGGACCTAGTGCATGAATGGGCAGAGCTGGGGGTGACCAAGCTGATTCACAAAACCCTCAGAGGCTGACCATTCTTGATTGCAAAGTGGAAAATCTGGTGTGACACCGCAACACTTGCTGAGGCTGCAGACTGGGATGTGGCGGGGTTCACCCCCCAATCAGCCCAACCATGGATGGAGCATGAGATCTCGCCACAGGCAGCAACAGCAATGAAAGGGGTTACAACCCCAGACTTGGGCCAAGAATGGCTCAAAGTGGGGATCTGCACTGAAACTATCTGGGATTGGAAGCAATCCTTCCTGGAACTGATGATAGCTGCCCCATATGCCACCAAAGGCTTCACCCCCTCAGAAGCATTTCAATGGTGTGAAGCGGGGGTTCCAGCGGACATGGCATGGCTATTCACAGATGGGGGCTGGAACAGCATTACTGTAAAGGACTGGTGTCAGCGTAGCTCAGTTACACTGGAGGTCCTCCAACAATACCTCCACCCAACGTGTGGCCCAAAACCCACTCTCAAATGGTACCAACTGGGGTTCTCACCAACAGATGCCCTAGAGTGGCAGAGCCTGGATATTGGAGTGCAAATGGCTAAAAGTATCAACCACCATGGTATCAACAGTCACCAACTCAAAGCATTCCTCAGCTGGGGTTTCAGCCTCGACAAATCAGTAAGTTGGATTCTGAAATGAAAGACCCCTGCTGATGTACCCAAACCAAGCGCAAAATCAAAATTGTACAGCGCAGTGGCGTTACATACTGAGGACAATACCTGGAATGGAGCAGGTAGCCACATCAAATACATCCATCAATTGATCAGCGGGGGCTTTACAGATTGCCAGGCACTGAAATCATACCTTAAAGATGCTATCCAAATCCACCTACAACTAGTGGAGGATGAAGAATGGTCCAATTTAATTCTGTCAATTTACCAGGAACTAGATGAAGTCCTAGCTGAAGGGGACTTCAATCATCACTGGGTCCCCAAATGGGGCTATATAGATATAGCAATTCCAGGTGAGTTGGACTGCAAGAAGCTCCTCGAAATTGGCATCAAGTACAAGGGAATTTATTTGCAAATGGAGCCAACTAGATATGCCAACAAAATGGCAAGGTGGGTTACCTTCCAGAACCTCCCCACTGACCGCAAATGGGAGTGGGTGTATGAAGCAATCTGGACCAGATTGTCATACTATGGGGAAGTACATGAATTCTGCCAAGCTGGTGGAGATTACATCGCAAAGTGCCTCCACCCTCAGACAGTAAAAGCGCTGTACAAACTGGCCCCCTTGATGAAACTGAATAAGATTGCTCTACCCAGATTCATCCACCTTCTTGGCCTTGATAGGGTAGTGTATGTTGAACAGGAGAATGCCAAACAAGTGTGCCAGTTCTGCTATCATAATGGCCACACTAAGGTTCAATGCCACCATTGTAAAGGTAAAACTACTTGGGATTACAAATATGACCCCATCGGGGGAATTACCAAGGTGGGCACCAAGACCTTTCTCCGCCTGAAAGCCAGAGAATGGATCCCACAAAACTTAATGGAGGTAGCGGATATGAAATGCCAATGACAAGAATTAGACCTGGAACACAGAGAGGCATGGGAATGGGAATTGGCAAAATGACCCAAAGCAGACAATAAACCATTTATAAATATGAACCCCAAATCTTATGAAATGGATGAGGGAACCAGCCCAGGACCAGCAGAGAAATGTCCAACCCAAGGAATGGATGGTCCAGGAGGAGGAGAGTTGGCAGAAGGCAAACCCAAAGAATTCTTCCAAGCATGGGCAGCCACAGGATTCCAACAAGTCAAAATTGAAGCCTGACAAGACAAAATGGAGTAAAAAACAAATCAGAAGTTATCAGTGAATGAGCCCAAGGTGGCCAGAGAAAAATTTACAGGAAAGTTGAGATTGACAAAATTGGCCAGGCAATCACTGACTAAAAGATTGAGTTCTGGCGATAAATCAAATGAAGGGGTGCAAATCTGGCTGATGGCTGAGGGCAAATCCACCGGTCCACCCAAAGAAAACAAGGGGCACCTGGACCCAATCATAAAACCATCACCATTAACCATTGACAGGGAGATGGGGGTGGTGACCAAATTCTCAGTGCATAGGATGCTTGGGAAAATAATCCCAGTCCCAACTAACTGACCCCAACAACCAAATATTGCACCCTGCCAACCATCGACACCACCACCAACAACTAACCTGACCTCTGTATGTGACTCGATTCACAACCCAGACAATGCTAAACCTCATACCTGTGGGTTGGACAGCCAGAAATGAGGATAGCAACTACAAATGCTTGGGGGATGGTAAGCATACAAATGAGGAGGAGGAAAATGCACCACTTAAAAACTAATAATAATATTGACCTAAGTTTTATTTTCAGAAACACAAGCTGGTAACCAAAAAGAAATGGTGCTGAGCTTAAACTGTGATGCAAAAAACCATCCGTGGTCCTGCCAGATAGGCTACCAAGCCCTATGGATGGACAATGTGGCAATAGTCACAATGGACAAGAAAATAGACCTGGAATTTGTGGAAGAAACTCACGCCAGTAGGATCTTGATATCAATGGCTACAAACAGAGAAACTGGCAGAAGCATACGGATGGTAGCAGTCTATGCCCCACTGAAGCTCCACAAAAACCGTATTTTTTGGGATTTCTTAGCGGAAGTGCCATCCAAAGTGATGACTGTAATAGCAGGTGACCTGAACTGCTGGATGAATGTGAGTCAGGATACATACCCAATGAGAGAATGTCCCAACAGTAAAGCTGACAAGGTGCTTAATTACCTAGTCAAATTGTGGATGTGCCTAATGATTGACAATGAGGATGATGACCTGGCCAATCTAACATGGCAGACATATGATGCCACTGGATCCCCACTGTCAGGATCACAGTTAGACTACATCCTTGTATCATCAGACCTCAGGCTGATGACATCCAACAGCGAGGTTAGCATAAATGCCAAAAGTGACTACATGGTCATCCGGGTGGATATTGACCTTGACAAACCTCCAAGGAACCTTGAGTGGCAATTGGCACCAGCCATGTTGAGGAATGGGGATTGGTGCCAAATGGTAGATGTGGGACTGGATCAGCTAATAGCACATCTGGACAACTGCCTGAAGCTAGACCCACTAGAAAGATGGACCCAGATTAAAACAAAGATGAAACATGATAGTATAAAGTTTGAAAAAGTGACCTCCTACAAGTGAACAGCCACCGTAAAGCAACTGAATTCTAAATTAGAAAGCCTGAGGCTCACCCGCTGGGACAGCAAGGACTGGTGGAGTGAGTACTGAACAACGCACAAAAAATATCAGGCTATAATGATGAAACAAGACTCAGAGAGATGGACCAATGCAACTTACCAATATCAGAGCTTAGCGGGGACAATGACCAAAGAGGGCCTTAAACACCTCAAGGAAATCTGGACTAAGGCTAGGGTACAGTAAGTGGAGACAGCAGATGGGGAAGTATTAATAGACCCCAAAACAATCAAGCATAAAGTCAAGCTTTTTTATGTCAATCTATTCTGACAGCAAGAAATGAGCAAATTGGTGACAAAAATCCTTATTGACCTGGCCAAGCTGGCACTGGGTGGCTGTACGCCAGAAGATGTTGCCAAGCTATCCACCAAAATCTCAATCAATGAAGTTAAGAGGGCGCTAAAGGAGTTGCCAAGAGTGAAAGCACCAGGCCCTGACAATATGTGTGCATAAATATACAGCATATTATGAGACTGCATCATGCCAGAGCTCAAATCCCTCTTTAACCACTGTTTGACTCATGGCAAACAAGTTCTGGGAGGACATGAGACCCAAATTGTACTTCTGTACAAAAAAGGCCTCAGATGCCAACTTTGGAACTGGTGCCCGATTGCACTATCAAACGCTGATTATAAACTGCTCACATGCATACTATCTAATCAGCTGATGGCAACAGCACCACGCACACTCCATAGGGCCCAACACAGTTTTATTAAAGGCTGTAGTATATGGGACAGCATAGGTTCAGTCCAGAGCATACTCCAGGATACAAGGGATATCAAACAAGGATACCTTATGTTCCTTGACATGGAAAAGGCGTATGACTGAGTAGTGTGGTCATTCCTACATGAGGCACTGAAGGCAGTTGGTATCCCCAACACATTTTGGGCATGGATAATGATGCTATACTCAGGTCTGGTAATGAAGGTTATGGTCGCAGATGGTGCAACCAACGAAATCTCTGTTGGGCAAGGTCTCCACCAAAGAGATCCCATGTCACCAATATTTTTCAACTTTGCAGCTAACATTCTACTGGCAGCAGCAGACACAAAGCTTCAGGGTTTAGTTCACCCTAACCAAATGCCACTGAAGATGCTAGCATTCATGGACAATACAATTGTAGGACTAAGCTCCTTGACTGAAATCCAGGGCGCTGAGGATCTATTAAACCTTTACCAGCTTGCATTGAATGTAAAAATAAATTTGGCAAAAACCTCAGTGATGAGGGTCAGCAACCTGAACTTCAGCCTGCCAACTGACACAACGCTAATTATGAGCTCCCAGACAGTCTGATACCTCAGGATACTCTTCAACAACAAGGGACCAGCTGTAATGGAGACTGAACAAGAAGTATTAACAAGCTTATCAATCCAAATGGCATGCTGGAAAAGTGCCAGACTATGCCTCAAGGAGAAGGTGCAGGTGATAAATGTCTTCATCTTCTCAAAGCTATGGTATGTTGCTCACATGCTGCCAATGAGCCCAAACCTAGAGAAGAAAATCAGGTCAATGCTCCAAAGTTTCTTGTGGTTCAGGGCAAAGGCAGCACTAATTCCACTGGAAGCCCTGTCAAAACCAAAGAATGAAGGAGGCATGGGCCTACTGGACTTCAAATCTCATTCCTGGTGCATATGGGGAAAGTCATTTCTGAAGCTAACACAGATGCACATGCGCTGCCCAACTCTAGCATGGGGTGTAAACTGGGCAAGAGCTCAAGGCCTCCAAGAGCCAGTCTCCCTGATCATTACATGAATGGATGGTGAACCACCCAAAGATAACCTCACGAATAGGAGCCCCACACTACTGGTGACTCTGCAATTGGGCCGTGCGTCAGGGTGGGTGGTCATTCAAAAATCAGACCAAGAGGCCAACCAAATTCAAAGGGATGTTGAAGCACATAATTCAGCAATGATTACTGTAACAAGCTGGGAGGAGCATAACTGAATTGCCAACAAATATGCAACCAAGTTGATCAGAATTAGGTACAAATTGACACTGATAGAATATGGAGATCCGCTCCCAAAACCAGGTACAATCTGCCCACCCACCCACAAATGCTTAATGACTAGACTACTGAAGGCCATGACACCAACTACCCAACAAAGGAGTTGATTTTGGGCCTGAACACCCACTTGGTTATAGCCAAACAGCAGTCAGTAACATGGAAGATCCTTAATTGGGTATTCAAATTGGGCAAGCACAATGGGCCAGATTACCAGCATAAAGAATGCCCCATATGCACCAAACTGGAAGCAGACATAGCATATTGCTATTATGAATGTGCCATATTCAAAAAATACTGATCCACAATGTGATACATCCTATCAGGCAATCATTCACCTCCGGGTATACATCTATCACAGGACCTGTTCTTTACAAAAACCCTGAGAATGGCTCCAATCCAACTATGAGCCGTCATTTACTATTATTGTATATGGGTAATTCACTGTGTGCTCATCGCTAAGGTTATGAGCAATGAGTGCCCCCATCACAGAGGTTTGGTATTGAAGACCATTTGGATTATCTCCAATCAGCTCTGCTGGATCTCAAAATTCTCATGCATAATTCCCAGTGTTATAAGGCCACATGTTTGGCTTTCCCTGCTGGATCACTCATTGCATGCGATGAAGCTACTAATCATCTAAGAATAGTATGGCCTGTAAGCCTGCTGCTGCTAGAACTATGGTTAGTGATGGCAACCACCAATCAGCAATGATTGGAGGTGCAAGAACTCTAGTGGCCCTAATCCCTGGTCTTTTTTTACCCTTGGCTGAATCGCCTGTATTCCACCCTCCCCTCTTACTTTCCCTTAAATTTATTTAATATAGTATGGAGTTTAAAAAAATCTAGCAAAATCAGCTCAGCTTTAGGCTCTAAACTTCAACTCTATAAAAGGTCAGATGTTCAAATCCTGGCATAATTGCTTTTTATATACTTTTCTTAAACTCACTGTCAATTCTGTCTGTCAGTCTGTAGCTAAATCTTACGAGCTCTATTTTAGACACTTATTGTCAATAAAAAATTCTTAAATTTGGAACACTTATGTATCTTCAATGACAATATAATAATCCATCAAGATTTTTATTTTTCATGTTCAAAAAAGTTTTATATATATCAAGTAAAATTCCTATATATTTTCGATGGTAGTCAGTATATAGTTACGGCTGAGCAGTTAGATATTTAGTTGAATTAATATTTTAAATGGTTTTGTTAAGTGGTTAGTGGTCATTTTTTATACAATTTTCTTAAACTCACTGTCAATTCTGTCTGTCTGTAATCAAATCTTACAAGCTCTATTTCAGACACTTATCTATATATATAAAAGCAAATGTGTGTGTTTGTGTGTGCACGATGCCCAGCCAAAACTAGAGCATGTAGAGCTCTGAAAATTTGGCTATATGTGGACGGGAGGGGGTCCGTGTGCACTTCGAAGACTGATTTTTAGTTTTCATAGTAAAATAAAAAGTCTTATATGTAACAAGTTAAAATTTTATATGTTTTTAGTGGAAATCGGTATATTGTTATGGCTGAGAAGTTTGATATTTGGTTGATTCGATAGTTTAAATGGTTTTGTCGAGCGGTTGGTGGTTTTGGGTTGATTAAGCTTAACGATTTTAATAAAGAAGTTAGTGATTGGTTGATTCAATAATTTAATTGGTTTTGGTAAGGGTTGGTGATTTTGGTTGTTTCGATACATTTAGTTTTGGTTACGAAGCGGTTGGTGATTGGTTGATTTTTAATCTAATTATTTTAGCTAAGTGGTTTAGTTAAAAGTATTTTATTCGAGGTGGGCCGACCTGGGGAGGATACCGCACCGATTAAGGGAAATCGAATGTATGGGTAAGGAGGATAAAATCCGGAAAAACTCCACGCGCGGCGTATGATAGGCCAGTAGCTCCACGGACCGCCTTTGCTATTCGCTATCTCAGTTCGGGGCATTGGTGCGTCAAGTGGTTTAGTTAATTCGATAGGTTTAATTGGGTATGGCTGAATGGTTAGTAATTTTATATTAATTCAATATAATTTGATTTTTTAATATTATCGATAATCATCTACTAATATTAAAAAGAATTGATTAGGAATATCAGGTAAACTTAAAGCCCAAAAATAAATCTGTGTTAAACTGGTTATCAGCAAGAATTAGCCAAACTTTTCTTTACAAAACTATCATTCTGTTTATTTATTTATACCGGATGCATTATCTCGAGCAAATAACCAAAAAACCACCAAACTTGGCACAAGTATTCTATAAAGTTTGGGAACGGAATGCTAATATGTAATTATTTAAAATAATCATATAATTTTAAATATCAGTTCTATTTAAGATCTAGAACATATATTTCTAATATAATTATATATCAATTTGGCCGGGTATTTTCATATTCATTTAATTCGATTTTTTCACAGGTTTTTGATAAGGGGTTGGTAGTTTGTGGCTGTTGTAAGTTCCGTAATTGGTTTTTGCTGAGTAGTGGTTTATTTTTTGGTTGATTCGTTAAGCTCAATAGTTTTTAGGTAAGTGATTGATGGTTTAGTTAATTTGGCAGGCTTTATTGATTTTAGCTAAGTGGTTGGAGGTTTGAATTTTTAATAGGTTTAATGGTTTCTGAACTTATTGATAGCTATCTACCAATATAAAAACTAAAATAATTTAGAATCTGATTGATTTGATATTTATTTTACTTGGCCGAGTGGGTTGATGGTTTTTGGTCGAATCGATAGGATACGATTTAGCTTTGGGGGTGATTAGTTTTTGGTTGATTTGATAAGTTCAGTTAGTTTTAGCTGAGTGGTTGGTGGTTTTGGTTGCTTCGATTGAGCAATTAGATTTGGCCGAGTAGTTATTGCTTAACTATATATAAAATCTAAATTAATCAATTCGAATCACCTGAAATTCTATAGAAACCGTAGCGAAGCACGGGTAACTCCGCTAGCCTATACTATAAAATTTAAAATAATGATCCAAATCATCTGGTAAGCTATAAACACCTTAGCGAAGCACAGGTATTCCAATAGTTCGATATCTGCCACTTCTCATTTATTCGCCCAAATAGATTGAACTTATCAGCCCTGATAATTTCAGATTTGATAAAATTTGCCAATTCTCACCCACTCATCCAAATAGATCGAACCTATCAGACTCGAATGTTTCAGATGATAGTCAGTAAATCTGTACGTCAGTAAATGTTTTGACATGGTATATGTCCTATGGCTGAGGGGTATGTTCAAAATCCAGGCAAGTATGAGATCATAGCATGATGAGCTTAAATTATTATGGGTGTAGATTATTTTTGCATAGTTGGCCAATAAAATCACCTAGATCTAAAAATAAATTATTGTAGAAGGTGATCAGTAAATTTACTATAGATTGACCAATTAAACCAACCAAATAAATAAAATGAGGTAATATAGATAGATATCTGAAAATTTACCAAAGCAATACGTAAAAAAAACAAAAAT